>RJVU01015592.1:9449-26200 GCA_003731715.1 Anabarilius grahami | reverse complement strand
TACTGGCTGCCCTTGTCTAATGCCTTTCATAATGTTGGGAACATGGGCTGGCATATGCAAATATTGGGGGCGTACACCCCGACTGTTACGTAACAGTCGGTGTTATGTTGAGATTCGCCTGTTCTTCGGAGGTCTTTTAAACAAATGAGATTTATATAAGGAGGAGGAAACAATGGAGTTTGAGACTCACTGTATGTCATTTCCTTGTACTGAACTCTTGTTATTTAACTATGCCAAGGTAAATTCAATTTTTAATTCTAGGGCACCTTTAAAAAACAACTTCATTTAAAAACATGCTCTCTGATTATGATCTGCGCTGTGTATGAATACTTATACACTTTTTCATTAGAAATGCTGTCCAAATGTCCTGACGTCTAAAGTCCCCGGCAAAGGAAGTAGTCCCTTTTAGCACTTTGTTAGCAACCACCATTTTTAAGACACAGTAAAGGTTTAAAAAAACCACAAGCAGGTTATAACTGGTGTGTTTTATGTCATAGATCAAAACGTGAAAATATTTAGAGGCTTTGTTAACCACAGACCTTATTTCAGGCAATTTAGCAAAAACCCATTAAAAAAACCCATAGACTTTGGAACGGCATTGGAACCGGAAGCCCAAAAATGCTAACTCACTTCCGGGTTTTGCCTACAAAAATGTGTCATCCCTGAGGTACTCTATATCATTGCGCCTGCTGCACCCATGGTACAGCAGCAAAATTCCTTGATTATTATTGATATACTTTTCTGTATATGTCACATATCCTTAAGTGTAATTTTAAGTATATTTCTGAGAAGTATATAAAGTAGACAAAGGATTTTTTCTTATTTTAGTTTAAAAGTATACCAATAGTATACACTTGAATAAACTTACACTGAGAGAAGCCAGATGAGCCGATTAAAAACACTAGAACAAAAGGCACAACCCAGGAGAAAAAAAGTACATTTCTATAATATACTTAAAGTACTCAATTTTTGCGCACTAATTTTGTACTTACAGTTTTTCTCCATTGGTTTGGCTCATTTCTTGAAACAGAATTTACATTCTCAAAACAACATGGACAAACTTCCAAACCACTTGGCAATTGTTCACAACAGAATTGATTTTCTCATTCATTTCATCAAAATTGCAAATGTCTAAGTACATGTCTCAATGTCTCAGTACATCTTTGCAAAGGATTAAGTACAGGTAGCCTACATTTAGCACAATTTCCAAGTGAATAGATCTTGTTGATCTAAACTGATTGTTGATTCTCAGTCTAATGGTTGTTCACTCCAAAACGTGTCAGCGTCATTTCATTGTATAAGTCATCACATGCACAATAGTCAGTTCAATTGTCAAAATTAGTCAAGAACATTGTAGCATATGCACACGTATCAGGATAATCAATAAACTTTGGAATGTTCAGAACGCTTTTAGCATGCTGGACTGTGTTGTAAAATCTCACCTTGGCTCCGGCCGGTCTGCAAAAGACGAGCAGATTTGACAACTTTGTGGCCTAGCCGTTATTGAACAGAGATGCCCTCTCTCCAGCTCTGGAGACTTCAAAGGATCATACCCCTGGTGTGGGCCCAGAGACTGACCAGATCACATTCCAACACACACCACACACACACAGACACAGACACACACAAACATACATTATTGACCATATATGTAAAGTATAACTATGCCAAGTCACACCCATATACAGCTATGGAGACCACTTAACATTGATTTCTGAACTTGGAGTGGTCTCTTAATTTTTTCCATAGCTGTACATGTACCCGTCATGTATCTCAAGCATATGCATGTTTCCTAATGTTTAGACTTAGTTTAAATAACTGTAGTTGAGTTCGTTTTAGTTCTAATGATGGAATTTTGTCTGTAAACCATAACTTCTTTTATATGCCTTTCTGATCTATCAAGTTTGATCTCGTTTTAAAGCTCTGGCTACTGCTCATTCACTGAGATATGTCACACAGCTGACAAATGCATTTTTCTATGTGTTTAATGATATTGTGAAGAAAGTACTCCATCTCGAAACCCGATCTGATAGACATAAATTCAGCTAGGAGACCAAACAAAGGTACCTTAAAGATTTATGATTTATCATATTCATATATCTAACCCATAAATTGATTAATAACTGTACGAACCGCTACATTGTTACACATAATACCATGAATACCATATATGAATCCTTGGAACATATGGTAAATTTATTACAGCAATTGACAGTCAGGTGAAACTAGAACTTGACGAACATGTAACATGTAAGTCAGTTACTGGTTTTCCATCATTATAACCTTTTTACAATTAAGCAGTGGTTCCCAAACTTTTTTGGCTTCAGTACCCACTTTACCTGATTTGTGTATCCAGGTAATCCAGGTATGAAAGTATTTGATTTATCTGACTTCAACATTTTGCCTAAAAACTGCAGCTTACTGTATGATGCAATTATCATTATAATCCTTATTCTGCAGAATATAACATACAATAAGAAAAAGGGTCAAAGAGCTGCAATTAGTGCCTCCCATGTAAATCTATCTGATACTGTGGGTTTTACTGTAACATTTCAGTAAGTCTAGTCATTGATGATTTTCCCCCTCCACTTTCTGTCAAATACCCCCTGTAGTACCTCTGCATAGGGGTACATGTACCCCAGGTTTGGAACCACTGGAGTAGTGGCCAGTAGTATATTGAACTTGTGGAGAACATAGAACGTCTCAGGTTACGCATGTAACCATGGTTCCCTGAGAACAGGGAACGAGACTCTGCGCTGATTGAGCTTTGGGGAACCGTCACTCGTGACAGATGTTCGAAATGCCAAGAATCAAAACACTCCAATCTTATTGGCCGGTGACAGCCTATGACGTCATACGGCACGAACCGTGATGAATAAAGGGAGCGCCTGAGGAAGCAGTCAACACCTTCTCGTCTTTGAGGGACTGTTCAGCAGGCATCCCGAAGCATGGCAGGGAAGCGCAGAGTCTCGTTCCCTGTTCTCAGGGAACCATGGTTACATGCGTAACCTGAGACGTTCCCTTTCGAAAGGGAACTTCAACTCTGCGCTGATTGCGCTTTGGGGAACGATATACCAACGCCGCCATGCTAGAGGAGAATGCATGCCCAAAATGTCTGGACAAACGTCCAGCAGTTCCAGGGAAAAACCGGGAGCAACTTCTCCAAGGCTGTCAGTGACAGCATTCCCTACGGCCAACAGCCCAAGCTCAGCTGAGCACTATAAACCCTTGTATTGAAGGGAGTAAAACCACTCATCCTAGGATCTACTCAGCTTCTGATAAAAGCGCTGAGGAGGCTGTGCGCTAGAAAAACCCTGGTACAGGGGAGCACAAACCAGCCTGGGGTCAGTCTGAACGGGAGACTTCACAGAAGTCTACAACCAATGACCAGCTTAGGGAGCTAAGCACAATTACGCAGTCAACCCAAAGGGAAGTACGAAGCTCAACCTAACGGACAGACCATACTGTAGGCACATAGCCAAGGAGGCCAACCAGAAGGGGCCTACAACATAACTAAATTTCTTATAAATGAACTAATATCACAACAAGAACTCAATCCATAAGGTGGTATTCAGGATGGCCCATAAGGCCATTCGACTGAAAACATAGCATGCTGAGGGCATGACCAACCAAATAATTAGGTTGCTGTGAGTGCCCATGAACCAGCCCGTCCAACACAATCCACCGAGCAGTGTACTCGATAAAAGCACCTTTCTACTCTTTAAGCAAGAGGAGTACAGCGTACGCCATCACGCGCTAAAGAAGGCCTCATGGGCCTATAACCTCAGCAGACACGTGGCAGTGTTATCGAGGTTCAGGCTAAACAGACCGACTACAAAGGAGGTCATCAGCCAGCCCGAGCCCTGGCCAGCCAGCGACACAAATCCCTTTACTGCTTCAGTAAAATAGTCAGAGAGAAAAACCTTGAGAAAGGTAAATGCCAGCATGCTCCCAAAGGAGGCCCTTAAGGCCTACCCATCGCATGCGGTGTCAGCTAGCGGCCACTAAAGTTCTAGGAGCAAAATAGAACCGAGTAGCAAACAAGGTAGCTACTTAGCTCAATTAGAGCTAAAGGAAACCAAGCTCAAGGAAGCAAATGCATAAAACCAGACAAACAGTTGGTTTTACTACAAGAGCTCACCTCGAGAGGCAAGCCACTCAGAAATGTACTCAGTAAAAGCACCTTTTACTCTCTAAGCAAGAGGAGTACAAAGCCAAACTCCAGCGTGAAACCTAGGAGGCCTGTGAAAGCCTACGACTCGTAAAACTCGCAGCGTCAGCTAGTGGCAGTCACGACTCACCCATGGTGATGAGTCATACAGAAATCCACACAAAGCTGTGCCAACATGCAGACTGAAAGGAGGCCCTGATGGGAGCCTACAACCTCCAGCAACAACTGGCAACAACCAGTGGTAGCTTCATGACTAAGGCCGGCCAACAGGCCAAGTACTTGAGAAACCCTTAGGTAGGAGAAGTAGACACTACGCCACAGAACGAGAATGAGAACGAGAGGCCTGACCTAGGGCCTATTCATACGGAGGCAGGCGTGGCCAATGGCGGCATGAGTCGTAAGACATGACTCAACCATGGAACGAGTCTAGATATAACCAACCCAGCTGGGCCAACACAGAGGCTACAAAGGAGGCCTGGCAAGGCCTACTACTTTAAGCACCATGTGGCGCCAGCCCGTGGTCATAACGGGGCCCAAGCTCAAAGGGGACCCTACACGATAACTGTGGGTAACTAGCTACACAACCTGAGCTTAAGCCTACACATTCCAACGGGCAATGTACCAGTACACATAAATATGCTATCACGGTCTAAGGAAGGATTTTAAGGCCTACCACCTCAAACAACGCGAGCATAAGCCAGAGGCAGTGCTAAAATACGTGAGCAAACTTGTGATCGTAAACCAACAGCACCCAAAAAACAAGCTGTATTAAGAGAGAGGCTACAATAAAGAGCCAACAATCTAACAGCAAATGCAAAACAGCTGCTGTGGTCATGATCGACTGGGAGCTAGCAGCGATCATACTATTCTAACCAGAATAAAACTCTCTACACTCAACCTGAGTGTGCAATCCAACAGGTGATGCACTCAGTGAAACACAAACCCTAACCGGGGAGTACAACAAAACACCACGTTCATAGATAGAGGCTAATCACAGCCTGCTATCACAGAAACAGGCGTTAACCTGTGGCAGCACTAAAGTAAGCTCACATATGTAGGTAGGGCTAAAGCTTAGAACCCCAAAGCAAACGCGAATGCTTTGTAATACATGCCATCCAAACAGGATAAATGTTTCACAGAACAGATCTGAGATCTGTAATGAACCCTCAGAGAATGAAAGCTAGAATATTTAGCATTGTAATCTCAAACTTGAATATAATTCAAGGGGCTCATGCGAAGACATTATAAGCATGACAAAAGTTCTAAAAAGTGGGGCCTAGCAGCACTGCATAACTTATCTTCTCGAAGATAAGGGGCTACCACCTGGGAAAAACAGCACCAGGAAGGCTAATAACAGCCTAAAACCTTAGCTGTTAACCTCAGCCATAGCACCTACATTTTCACATCGAAGGGGAACCGGGCATACGGCCCGCAACTCCCTCAGGAGGAGGCCAGAACTAGAAACTATACAACCTCACAGGGATAGTAATAATAAGGGTGATGTAACAAACAAACACCTAAACCTAGCTCAAGCCTAGCCGCTAGCTCAGGCCTACTGGGCCAAGCAAAGCTTGGGCTTCATTTGAAACCTTCAAATGAGGAGAAAAAGAAGCACTGCAAGCAAACAGTGTCAGGCGGCCGATAAGCCGCTCGTAGGAAGGAATTTATTTATTTATTTTTTTTTTAAATGTTTTAAAAAATACACAAATAGATGGAAGAAGAATAGAAATCAAAGTAAGTGCTACTATTACTGGGTCAAGTGCTGACGAAAAAGATATGTCTTTAGTATTTTTTTGAAAATGGCTAGAGACTCAGCTGCTCGGATAGAGCGCGGCAGGTCATTCCACCAGCCAGGAACAGACCCGGAGAAGGTCCATGAGAGAGATTTTTTGCCCCTTTGTGATGGCACCACAAGGCGCCGTTCACTTGCAGAACGCAAGTTTCTGGAGGGCATGTAAGTCTGAAGTAGTGAGTTAAGGTATAGCGGTGCAGAGCCAGCGGTCGTTCTGTAGGCAAACATCAGAGCCTTGAATTGGATGCGAGTGATGAAGAGAGGAGTGACGTGCGCTCTCTTCGGTTCGTTGAAGACCAGTCTTGCTGCAGCATTCTGGATCAGTTGTAGAGGCTTGATAGTGCATGCTGGAAGGCCAGCCAAGAGAGCATTACAGTAGTCCAGTCTGGATAGAACAAGAGCTTGGACAAGAATTTGTGTGGAATGCTCCGATAGGAAGGGTCTAATCTTCCTGATGTTGTACAAGGCAAATCTGCAGGACCGGGCTGTTGTTGCAATGTGATCTGTGAAGCTTAAACAATCATCCATCACCACTCCAAGGTTCCTGGCTGTCCTGGACGGAGTAATGGTTGACGACCCAAGTTGAATTGAAAGGTTATGATGAAAGGTTAAAGTGTTGGGTTGGCACCGACCACAAGCAGTTCCGTTTTTGCAAGGTTGAGTTGAAGGTGGTGGTCCTTCATCCAGGCAGAAATGGCTGTCAGGCAGGCTGCGATGCGACCAGCAACCGTCGGATCATCTGGTTGGAATGAGAGGTAGAGTTGTGTGTCATCAGCATAACAGTGATAGGAGAAACCATGATCTTGAATGACAGATCCTAGTGATGACATGTAGATGGAGAAGAGAAGTGGTCCAAGCACAGAGCCCTGAGGTCCCCAGTAGCAAGATGATGTGACTTGGACACCTCACCACTCCATGATACCCTGAAGGACCTACCTGAGAGGTAAGACTCAAGCAGCAGACAGATCCAGCAAGAGGAGTACTGATGATTTTGAAGTTGCTCGTGCCAGTCTCAGGGCTTCAGTGACTGAGAGCAGGGCAGTCTCAGTTGAGTGGCCACTCTTGAAACCAGACTGGTAGTCGTCAAGGAGGTTGTTCTGTGTGAGATAAGTAGACAGTTGGTTGAATACAACTCTCTCAAGTGTCTTAGCAATGAAAGGAAGAAGGGATACTTGTCTGTAGTTTTCTAGAAGTGCTGGATTCAGAGTTGGTTTTTTGAGCAGTGGGGTAACCCTAGCCTGCTTAAAAGCTGTGGGAAATGTTCCAGTTTGAAGGGAAGAATTGATAATGTGAGTGAGTGCAGGTAGAATTGAGGAGGAGATGGCCTGAAGAAGATGAGTGGGGATAGGGTCTAGCGGACAGGTAGTAGGGTGATTGGAGAGGATGAGTTTTAAAACATCTGCCTCAGATAGCATGGAGAAGGAGGGGAGGGTTTGTGTGTTTAAGATGTTATTGTCAGTGTGTGGTGTGGAGAATTGGCCGCTGATGGTTGTTATTTTATGTGTGAAGAATGTGGCAAAGTCATCGGCTGTAAGAGCTGATGTGGAAGGGACAAAAATAGCGGCCATAAAGTGGCCTGCATGTTTTGAAAACTTGCCAACCTAATGCTACAGTTATTTTGCCCAAAAGAACCCTTTCTAACTTTACTGACTACATGCTCAGGAAAGCTATACAGGAAAAACAAGGTCTACATTTTTTATAAACATAAAAATATAGACCCAGTCAACCTTCCTGCGGCTTGCAGAACGAAGATTTTCCCTCCTTATTTTAATGCATGAAGAAGGATGAAATCAAAAGTTTTTTTAAGCCTAAAAGCACTTTTCACTATCAAGCCAGAAGGCGGCCTTTAGAAAAAATATTATCAAAAGGCCAGCCGACAGCCTAACTGTAAAAGAAGCGCCTGAGCAAGTAGAAAGAACTCAAACTCAGGAGGCGGAGGAAGAAGGGGCGAGGGCAAATGCAATGTTGCCCTCGCAACGAGAGGGAATTGATCACAGACGCTATTGGTGTACGTGATCAATCACCTCCTCAAACCTGCTTCTTTCTCCTCGAGTCCGGCCATCTCTGCGCCTTCCCTGAAAAGAGGAAGCGCCTGAGCGGCCATACTGGACCTCTGGCCCTGTTTCAGAGCCTCAGCTCAAGATGGGCCAGCCTCCTGATAAGCTACATGCTCAGAAAAACTACACAGGAAAACAAGATCTTATTTTAAAGATATAAAATAGACCCATCTCATATTCCTGCGGCTAAAAGACCGAAGAGCCACATTTTCATAAAAAAGGACAGAATCTAGGGTTCTTTTAAGCCTAAAAGATCCTCTCACTATCAAACCGAGAAAGCAGGCCGACAAAAATAATTACTATGGGCCCAGCCATCAGTCTGTTAATGAGAAGTATCTGAGCATGATATAAAATATGTATATACACATGCAAATAAATACATACATCCTATATATGTATATATTCACGCACACATATATATAAAAATGGGAGGTGAAAGAAGAAGAAGAGGAGATGGTAGATATAAATCGCCCCTTAAATAGCTAGGAGATCGATTATAAACGCAACAATGTTTACAAACGATCACCCATCTCACTCTCACTTCTTCCTCCTCCCGTCTGTCTGGCTCAGATCCAAATCTGAACGGCCAGGGGATTTTCCATGCCCTCCCGATCTCAAACGCGGTGATCAGGAGAGAATGGAAAGTCAATGGGAGCTGCAACATTAATGGACAGAAAGGAACCGTTTGTCAAGCCATCCGCGCGGGGCCCCTTTCTTAACGCCCCCTCACGGCAGCTGCAGCCCGCCGAAAAGCGCGTCCCAAAAACACAGCAGCTCACATATCCAGCAGCCAGAGGAGCGGTCGCTATCGGACGCAGCAACATCAAACACGGATGTGACCGTCATCCAACAATACACCCTCGTCAGCCGCGGGAAGCCGAGAGAAAATATAATTCTCTCAGGTTTCCCAACGAGCTCACCTGCGAGCCCTATGATTGCAGCCACTGTATTGCCTCAGCACACACGGGGCTACAAACATCAGGTACAGATGCAGACACCTGCCTCGGAAAGAGTGTCAAACGAGAACGGAGCATCCAAATAGGAGAGATGCTCGCAGTGAATAATAGACAAACACACATAGACGCCGCCCTCAAGCATCGTCAATGCGTTTGCTCCTCTCCAGACAGAAAAACGCCAGAAACGTGTACATCAAGTGTCAAACCCATGGGACACGGATGAACACATTCTCCTGAATGTTTGCAGACAAAAAAGGAGTAATTTCCTATCGGAGTTTGTGAAACAATGGCACGAACAAAACAGTCCCGAAAAGACGAGAAGATGTTGACTGCTTCCTCAGGCGCTCCCTTTATACATCACGGTTCGCGCCGTATGACGTCATAGGCTGTCGCTGGCCAATAGGATTGAAGTGTTGTGATTCTTGGCATTTCGTACATCTGTCACGGTTCCCCAAAGCGCAATCAGCGCAGAGTTGAAGTTCCCTTTCGAAAGGGAACATTCTTATGTAATTGTCTGTAACTGTAGTGTATGACTCTTCTGTATGACTGAGTTGATGTTTTCTTTTTTTACGCTATTGTAGAGAATACTGGCATTGGCAGGAAATGAGTGACCAGTGAAGAACTGTTAGTTGTGAAACTCCAGCTTTATTTACAGCACTGTAAGCTGCATTTAACGAGTTTGTTTGCCCATATAATCTTTAGGGTATTAGGTTAGCTAATTTGGCATGCTGTCCACTGAGGAGGGGCTCGATGAAGCATCTTCAGCTCGAGCTCTGATATACCCCCCACAGTGAATAAATATAGGATATGATTACATAGGGCAATGTACCTGAGATGAAGGTGGAGTTTGGGGAGGTGGAGGGATGCTGGAACAGCTGAGCATGATGAGAGGTAAGCAGCTGCTTATATACTCTGGCTGTTGATTGGAAGATTAGATGGGCTCGCTCCACCCTAAATTACATTTAGGAACTTCACATAATTTTCATTGTTTTTTGTTTGTGTGTTTATATTACATTATATTATGCTGTATATATTTTCTTTTTACTCTGATGTATGGAAGTTACTTTATGTGTGTGAATGATAATGGTTATAATTTCCTTGGCAGTATGAGTGCAATGTGTGATGTCAAACCTTGGAGGCTACTCTTACCCTAAAATCCCATTTTTTTTTTAAATGTTTTTATACACAGTTGTATTCTGTTAGCTAGACAAAAAAACAGTACAGTAACCATTGTCAATGAAGGACTGGGCTAAGACTGAAAGGTGGACATGAGGGATATTTCAATGGTCCTCTGCCATAGTGACAAAACATCTAAACATTTTGACTGGCAGTGCTTACACAATGCCAAAAAGACGCAGCATTATGGGGGCACTGACTGTTTAAATGAGAAGGAAATTTAGTTTTGACACGAGTGAACAGTTTTGGGAGAGATATGAGCTTTTGCAAGTAAGCTATAGTGTTGAGCTGAACTGTAAGACTGTTTTGCCAAATGATCTTCGAGTTTTGATAATGTAATTCTGTTTCAAGAAATGAGCCAAACCAATGGAGAAAAACTGTAATATACTTCTTCTTGAGTACTTCTTAAGATAATCTTAAGAACATCTAAGTGTACTCAACTGTGCTATTTTGAGACACCATGAAATATGAACTAAAATGAACTTTTAATGTACTATCTCTATATTTAAAAAATGTATTTAGTTACCACTTGTAGTACACTATGGGTTCAAATGTACTTAAGATTAAGATGATCTTAAGTAGTACTAAAGAAGAATTTTTAGTATATTAAGTACAAAATTAGTGCACGAAAATAGAGCACTTTAAGTACATTTTAGAAATGTACTTTTTTTTCACCTGGGAAGAGATCATGCTTCACAGTGATTCGCCACTGGTAAGGGGTGTTGTTTGGCACAATGATAAACGTCTCGGTTATGTATATAACCTTAGTTCCCTGATAGGGAACGAGATGCTGCGTAATCGCTGTGGGAACGCCCCTGCGTGATGTCGTCATGAAGCACGTATGAAATCTGTCCAATCAGGAGACGGAACGTCATAGGCGGGTGACGTCACCGACCAGGAACTATAAAACCCGCCCGAAAACACTGTCATTCAGCTTCTCAAAGTCTGAAGCAAGTCGCTTATCGGGCAAGAAGGAAGTATGGCAAGGATACGCAGCGTCTCGTTCCCTATCAGGGAACTAAGGTTATATACATAACCGAGACGTTCCCTTTGAAGGGAACTCAACGCTGCGTAATCGCTGTGGGAACGCTATACCAACGCCGCCATAGTACCAAGTGACCGATCGTGTGAGGCCGAGGCGCACAGTTCACAGTAGCACTTGAGCTCCTGGAGTGGAGCCGAGGTCTAGTTCATAGAACTTAACAAAAGTGTGCGGTGAGGACCAGCCTGCCGCATCACAAATGTCATTAAGGGAAACCCCTGAAATAAATGCCTTGGAGGCAGCCATACTCCGGGTAGAATGAGCCCGGACAGCCAAAGGTGAAGGCTGTCCAACCGACTCATATGCAAGTGAGATAGCCTCAACCACCCACTTGCTCATCCTCTGCTTAGATGCTGGCAGACCTTTTCTTGGTGTGCCGAAGCAAACAAACAACTCCTGGTCCTGACGTAAATGGAGGAGGACCGAAGGCCTGTAGTACAATAGGCCTCACAGTATTAGTGAGAACCTTAGGAACATATCCCACTCTGGGATGCAGAAATGCCTTAACATTACCAGGCGCAAATTCCAGGCACGAAGGAGCAACCGACAGGGCTTGAATGTCACCAATTCTCTTAAGAGACGAGATAGCAAGAAGAAACACTGTTTTTAGTGTTAGAAATTTTTCTGCAACTTCTTCGATAGGTTCGAAGGGAGCCATAGAAAGGCCCTGAAGCACAGTGGCCAAATCCCATGCCGGAACTCTCGTGCGTACTGCAGGTCTCATCCTCAAAGTGCCACGAAGGAAACGAGTAATAAGCGGGTGTTTCCCCAAAGAAACCCCACTTAAAGGAGCGTGGTAAGCACCTAAGGCCGCCACGTACACCTTCAGCGTGGAGGGGGATAGCCCTGCAGAAAATCTCTCCTGTAGGAAGTCCAGCACCGCGCTAACCGGGCAGTTAACTGGATCCCACTGGTGATCTTCACACCAGGAAGTGAATAATCTCCACTTCAAGGCGTAGAGTTTCCTCGTGGATGGAGCTCTGGACTGGAGTATGGTCTCAACAACCTCAGTTGAGAGACCGGAATCTATGAGACGTGCCCCCTCAGAGGCCACGCCCACAAATTCCATAACTCCGGGCGGGGATGCAGTATTAGACCGCCCGCCTGTGATAGAAGGTCCTTCCTGACCGGAATCTCCATCGGAGAGCCGTCTAGGAGAGAGACCAGGTCCGAAAACCATATCCGAGTTGGCCAGAACGGGGCTACTAATAATAGACGGGCCCCGTCCCGGCGAACCCTGTCCAGAACTCCCGGGAGCAGAGCGATCGGGGGAAATGCGTACAGCGGTAGCCTCGGCCACGGCTGTACCATAGCGTCCAGCCCAAGAGGTGCTGGGTGAGTCATGGAGAACCACAGTGGACAGTGAGTCGTCCCTCGAGACGCAAACAGATCCACCCTGGCTTCGCCGTAGTTCTCCCAAAGGAGCTTCACCACATCCGGGTGAAGTCTCCATTCCCCGGGCCTCGGCCCCTGCCTCGACAGGATGTCTGCTCCCACATTTTGGTACCCAGGGATGTAAACTGCTCTGAGGGATAGCAGTTTCCCCTGGGACCACAGGAGGATCTGATTCGCCAGCTTGTAAAGCGGGCGTGATCTCAGACCCCCCTGTCGGTTTATATACGAGACTACTGATGTGTTGTCTGATCGAACTAACACATGTTTGTCCCTGAGATCTGGGAGGAAGTATCTCAGTGCTAGAAATACCGCCATCATTTCCAGACAGTTTATGTGCCATGTGAGACGATGGTCCTGCCACAGACCCCATGTTGAGCGACCACTCATGATCGCTCCCCAACCCGTGAGGGATGCATCCGTCGTTAGCGTGACGCGACGACTGGGAGCTCCCAGCACAGGTCCCTGGGATAGGAACCAAGGTTGCTTCCATATGGCCAGAGCACGTAAGCAGCGCCGCGTGACTCTGATCATACGAAATGGATTCCCCCTCGGTGAGAACCCCTTGGTTTTGAGCCACCACTGTAAGGGTCTCATGTTCAGCAAGCCCCAAGGTATAACGTTGGATGCTGCTGCCATCAGACCCAACAGTTTTTGAAACTGTTTTACAGTGAGTGACTGGCCTAGCTTTATGTCCGAGACTGTATTGAGGATTGATGTTATTCGAGCCGGAGATAAACGGGCTCTCATAATCACCGAGTCCCATATCACGCCCAGATAAGTGATTCTCTGTACTGGAGAAAGAACACTTTTCTTCGCGTTTAGTCTCAACCCCAACTTTTCCATATGAGCGAGAACAACACCTCGATGTTGAACCGCCATCTGCTCTGATTGAGCGAGAATCAACCAATCGTCGATGTAATTCAGAATGCGGATGCCCTGCATACGCAAGGGCGTTAGAACCGCATCTATGCATTTTGTAAAAGTACGGGGTGACAGCGCTAGACCGAAGGGAAGAACCCGATATTGGTATGCTTCGCCCCCGAAAGCAAACCTCAGGAATTCTCTGTGATGCGGGAGGATTGACACATGGAAATACGCGTCCTTCAGATCTATCGTCACAAACCAGTCCTCGGATCTGATTTGTAACACGACATGCTTTATAGTAAGCATTTTGAACTTGAGCTTTGCTACTGTTCGATTCAGTTGTCGTAGATCTAAAATCGGCCGTAATCCCCCGTCTTTCTTTGGCACAATGAAATAACGGCTGTAAAAACCCGACTCCTTGCTGGGAGGAGGAACCCTTTCTATTGCTCCTTTTTGCAAGAGTGTCTGAACTTCCTGTGCCAACACCAGAGCCTGCTCGGGATCTACCACCGTGGTCAGAATCCCGTTGAATCGGGGTGGGCGTGTTCGAAACTGAATTGCATACCCCTTTTCTATAGTTCGCAGGACCCATTGAGATACTTTTGACAGATTTTTCCACTCTGACAAAAAATCTACTAAGGGAACCAGCCTCTCGAGGCTGGCCTCTGGTGAAACATGAGCACCCAGCACAGTGCCCTGTAACGGCGGACCGGCAGGGAACAACTGATCTGGATGACTCATGTTTAGAGACAGCGCGCCACCCTCGGGTGACACGCGGAGAAGCACTGCGCCCCGGCATAGCGGCGGGGTTGGCAGAGCGCCCCCCTGAGGGCACCGAAGACACACAGGCACCGTATAATGAGGTGAATGCTGTATGACCTCGGTGGGGATCGCCGGGGGGGGCAGAGACCAGCCTCTCAAGACTGGCTCCTAAAAGCAGCCAGCACAATGCCCTGAATCGGCGCACCGGCAGGGAACAATTGACTGGGCTACCATGAAGAACGCAAGCCACCCTTGGGTGACTCGCGGGGAACTACTGCGCCCCGGCGTTGCGGCGGGTCAGCAGAGCGCCCCTTGGGGACACCAAAAAGGCAGATAGCTACCATAAAATTGAGGTTAGCGCCATCTGACTGTTTGGAGAGAAAACACTAATCAGGAAACCAGCCTCTCGAGGCTGGGCCCTAATGTGTATTGTGCAGCCAGCACAATGCCCTGAATCGGCGCACCGGCAGGGAACAAATGGCCTGGCTGCCGCAGAGAATGCGTGCCACCCTCGAGTGACTCGCGAGGGATTACTGCACCCCGGCATTGCGGCGGGGTTGGCAGAGCGCCCCCTGAAGGTACCAAAGGCAGACGGGTACCATATAACGAGGTAAACGCCGTCTGACTTTGGAGGGAAACTACACAAGGAACCAGCCTCTCAAGGTTGGGCCCTGGTGAGTTTTGTGCAATCAGCACAATGCCCCGCGGGGGCACCAAAGGACAGACAGGCACCGTATGATGAGGTGAACACTGTCAGGCTTTGGTTCTGGCGAAGTTCTAACAGCAATGACGGTCCTCAGACCCGTCTTGCCTTAAAGAATTTCGCCAGCGAGCGTTGCCCCGCCTTCCAACTCCTCGGAGGGGAAATACGGAGAGCAACGCTCTGTCTGGTGTTGTCTGCGCGAGAAGTTATAGCTGGCCTCGGCTGTCTTTCCGCCAGCAGCCATATAACCGTGCTTTCTCATACCCACACATTTTGATGTAAAATATATAGTATGAGAAAAGTTTATTCCACAACCCCGACACCTCAGTGTGGAGGTTGGAAAAAACTGTAAACCTCTCGCAGAAGATTGAAGTGGCGAGTCTTCAGAATCTCCCATAGCCACGCTAACAACATCCAGCTCCTCAGAACTAGACGCCATTAACATGACTGTATCCACCGGAGAGGAAGAAACCGCAATGCGTGCTTCCTGCCTCCGAAATAGATATATATATATATATATTTTTTTTAGATGCAGCAGGTGAAGGCAAAGATAGGGCATGGCCCGTCTCAACCCCCTCTGCTATATCCATATGCGAATCCCAAGACCTAAGGCGCCGAACTGCCTCGGCAGAAACGGGACCCAAACCCTGAGAAACGCGAGCCGAGCCACCCTCCTCAAAGAGAGCTCGGCGGGAGCGCAGCGCTGCTCGCAATGCACACAGGCAGCCCCCTCGAGAGCTGCCTGGGCATGCTGCACTCCCAAACAAACAACACACATTCCATGTGTATCACTTCCCGGGATAAACGCGGGCAGGGATGAACACACTTCCTGAAATGTTGTTCGCTCGCCATAATCACAATAGAGAGAACAGACAACAATAAATAGACAGGACAAACCACACGTAGCGCTTGCTGAAGACACAGAAGCTGAATGACAGTGTTTTCGGGTGGGTTTTATAGTTCCTGGTCGGTGACGTCACCCGCCTATGACGTTCCGTCTCCTGATTGGACAGATTTCATACGTGCTTCATGACGACATCACGCAGGGGCGTTCCCACAGCGATTACGCAGCGTTGAGTTCCCTTGAAAGGGAACCATTATTTTAAATTGTAACAATATTATAACAATATTAACCAGACCCTGCCCCTTCAATATATAAATAAATAAAACCTTATATAAATGATTCACCAATTGTATTTGTTTGTTTATTTATTTATTTGTCGTGTCCTCGATCCTTATCGTTGCGTGAAATGAATCGTTAATGGATGCGTGAAATGAAAATAGAGCTAAACAACGACGCTGGCACTCGCTCACCAATAGAGGGCGTCGTTGGCCCATGTTTAATTCATTTTATCCGACAACAGAAATAAATGATTGGGTGCTTATACAAGTATGTAAATAAATAAATAGTTTCAGTAGCCACAAGAAGAAAAGAAAACAGATAAGTTAACAAAGAAGTCATGAATAGAAGTAAAAACTACTGGCAAGAATTCTAGCAGCTGCATTATGGACTAACTTTAACTTGTTTATTGAAGATGCAGGACAACCAGATATCGTTGAGAAAACTTAAGATAAGTTTTTTTTAAGCTTTATGATCAGTGGATTGTGTACCAAACAAGCAAAGATTAATTAAATAGGCTATATAAAGGTGTGCGATAGAGACAAAAATGATATCTCTATATTTTCTGGGATTTTTAGCCAGTCTGTCTTTCTCTCTCTCTTTCCCAAACACAGCTGATGTGCAGCCATTACAATATTTCAGTTTTGTTTTTTAATGGCAAGGTGGTCAATTTATTTTCGTTTCTTTAGTTAATTTAGAAATATTTTGGGAAC
>RJVU01015236.1:7995-19686 GCA_003731715.1 Anabarilius grahami | reverse complement strand
AAGGTCCCCAAACTCCATCAAAAACTGTATATTTATTCCTCAAAATATAATTTCCATTGACATATTTGTTACCATTTCTTTCAGCCAACGTCCTATACTTGGAGCACAAATACTTTTCCAATTTAAAGAAATAAGCCGTTTTGCTTGAAGAATACCTATATTTATAAATATATAATCTTTCTTTTTTAACTTGATCTCTTTAGGATATAAATGAAATAAAAAAGTAAAGGTGACAGTGGGATGTTAACATCTAGGATCTTCTCTATCATTTCTTTCACACCTTTCCAAAAATTCCTAACTTCTTCACACTCCCATATGCAATGATATAGTGTACCTTTAAACTTACTACATCTTAAGCAAGTGTCAGGGATATTTTCATTATATTTATGCAATTTCACTGGAGTTATATAAATCCGCATAAACCACTTATATTGTAGCAGTTTCAGACGTGTGTTCATTGTCTGTGATTGAGCTTTTTTACATGCTTCCATCCAGTCCTCCATCTGAATATCATCAGTGATATCCAATCTCCAGGCTTCCAGTTTATAGATTGAAGAGTCCTTTGATCCTGACACCAGCATATTGTATAATGATGAAATTAAACCTTGACTAGAACAATTTCTTGTAATTTATTTTTCTAAGATAGACAACGTTGGCATATCCAGAGAATTATTTTGTGATTTGAGTATGAAATGTCTTATTTGTAAATACTTAAAGAAATGTTTTGTAGGAATATTGTATGTATTGACTATTCCTCAAATGTCATAAGAGTATTGTTAAGATACAGATCTGCTATCTTTCGGATACCCTTGTTGGCCCAAATCTTGAAACCTGCGTCCAACCTGCCTGGTTTAAACTTTATATTGCCCCAAATGGGACTAAAACAAGATAAAGGGTAGGTGACACCTAAATATTTGTTCACGTCATACCATACGGCAATCATATCACAATTATAGGGTTTGAAACATTTTTTTTTTAAGATCTTTAAATTCCGAAGAGTATAAATATAAATTTAAAGGTTGGTCCGATTTGATAGCAGAAGATTCTATATCCACCCAAGGTGGGCAGTCCTGAGATAAAAAATAAAACATAATTGTTCTAAGTCAATAATACTAATGAAGGTTAGGACACTGTTGACCTCCTCTCTCATATGGCAAATACAAAAGTGTCAGTCAGAGTCTGGAACATCTGTTATTCCCAATGAATTTAGTGAATATCTTTTTAAGTCTTTGAAAAAGAGATTTAGGGGGAGGCAGGGGAATGTTCTGAAATAAATATAAAAATTTTGGTAAAACATTAATTTTTAAGATATTTATTCGGCCAATTAAAGATATGGGTAAGGACATCCATCTTTCTATAGAGCTATTAACACTTTCAACAAGCAGATCATAATTTACTTGTACAACATTTTCTAATTTTGGTACAATTTTTACACCCAGGTATGTAAAACAATCAACTATATTGAAGGTTGCAGCACAGCTACTAGGTTGCTGTCTGTCAATCTCATTTAGATACAGAATAGAACTTTTAGAATTATTAATTTCTCCAAATGTACTAATAAGATCCAATAAAGCAGGTATTGATGTATCAAGATGTTTTAGAAAAAGAATTACATCATCAGCGAATAATGCAATTTTATGTTCTATCTGTCTAATCTTAATGCCTGGTAATTCCACGTCTTTTTACTGCTATTGCAAAAGCCTCGATGGAGATAGCAAAGAGCAGAGGAGAAAGGGGTGAACCTTGTCTGCACCCTCTTGATATACTAAATGGTTTTGAAACTGTTATTTGTCAACACTGCTGCTGAAGGGCTATTAAAAAGTAACCTAACCCACTTACAATACCTTTCACCAAACCCAAATCTAGACAACAAATCAAACAAACAAGACCATTCAACCCTATCAAAGGCTTTTTCAGCGTCCAATGATAGTAGAGCAGTATCACGTTCACTCCTCTGTTCATGAAGAATATTTAGGACTCTTCGAACATTATGAAATCCTTGAAACCATTTTGATCCTCTCCTATTAAATTTGGCAAAATACCTTCTAATCTCTTGGCTAGAACTTTACATAATATTTTTGTATCGGAATTTAACAAACTTATTGGCCGCATATTTTCACAGTTTGTGTTTGATTTTCCTGGTTTTGGTAATGATGTGATTAAAGCGCCTCTCATTGATGTAGGAAGAAGTCCTTGGTGATACGCCTCTACTATCATTTCCAAAAAGGGGGTTAGTAACTTTTTTTTAAACGTCTTAATAGATTTTTATAGGAAGCCCATCTGGGCCTGCGGCTTTTCCTGATTTCATAGAGTCAATTGCTTCTCCAATTTCTTGTAATGTGAGGTCTTCATCTAATTTGATCTTTTCTTCAATTGAAATCTGGGGTATATTTAGACTGTCTAAAAATTGCATCTGTGTTTCCAAATTTAATGAGCACTCTGAACTATAGAGTTTTTCATAATAAATTCTAAATGCTTCATTGATCTCTTCCGGGTCAACTATAGTTCCTGTTGAACTCTCAATTGCTGTGATGATATGTTCTGTTTGTTGTTGTCTGATTTGCCATGTAAGTAACCGTCCTGTTTTATCTCCATATTCATAAAATTTTTGTTTCAACCTCAAAACTTTTGAAGCTGCTTTACTTACTGATAATTCATTATATTGGGACCTAAGTAATAATAATTTCTCGTTTGCTTCTTCTGTGTCTGTAGTTTTCTGAAAAATTTCATTTTCTAATTTTTTGATCTTATCTTCGAATTGTTTCATTTCTTGTAGCAAAAACAAATAATATGTCCTCGAATAAAAGCTTTGAATGCTTCCCATCGAATACCAGCAGATGTTTCAGAATTATTAATTTCAAAATACAGATCAATTTGTTTGTTCACATATTCTATAAACTCTGGATCTGAAAGTGCCATTTAGGGGGATTCTTTATGAATTTTGTATTTTTGTATGATAAGGATACTGCTGCATGGTCAAAGATGACTATGCTGTGATATATACAGTCTGTTATTTTGTTAAGCAATTGTACAGATATTGGAAAATAATCAATACGTGGGTATGTTTGATGCATACCAGAATAACATGAATATGATATTGCTGTTGGATTAAGATCCCTCCAAGCATCTGATAAATTTAGGTCTTTCATAAATTCCTGTATCAATTTCCTAGCTTTAGTATGCGTTTTATCAATCCCTGTTGAACGATCTTTAGTAGGATCTAGTACACAATTAATATCCCTTGCGATAAGATAGTATCCAGGTAAACTAGCAGTTAGCAAAAACAAATCATTAAAAAATTTTGTGTTGTCATCATTTGGACCATATACATTAATTAAATTGATCTTTTCTGAAAAGATGGTAAATTGTAGCATAATATATCTTCCAAATGGATCTTTAGTTACCTTCTGAACCTGTATTGGAACTGATTTATGAATTAAAGTCATTACTCCTCTTGCATTAGAAGTGTGACAAGCATCAAAAACTTGCCCTTGCCATCTCCGTCGAATCCTGATTGTTTCACTTTTTACCATGTGGGTCTCCTGAAGAAAAACTACTTGTGCCTGTAATTGTTTAATCCTCTCCATTACCTGATTTTTTTTTATTTTTTATATTACCCAGTCCTCTGCAATTCCAGGTTACAAATTTCACATTCCCTGTCTCTGTCACAGTTCCCTCTGTTCCTGGACTCCATCACCCATGATCCTCCTGTCTCCACACCTGCACTCACTTCCCTCGTCATCTCCCCATCATCACGGATCACCTGCACCTGGACTTGATCATCTGCACTCCCTTTATAATGGACTCACTCCCTGCACTCCTTGTCTGATCTTAATGTTAACTTATGTGTTTTGGATGTTGTGTTTTTCCTTTGTGTTAATAAATACCCATTGATTGTGGAAGTCCGTGAACGCCTCTTCTCTACAGCACCAAAACGTAACAGACTCCCCCATGATTTTTTACATTTCCTATTAAGAGGCATGTTCCTTTTTATAGACTCACAGATCTTAAATACTGAGAAGCAAAAACTACAAATAAAAACAATCATGAGCAAAAAACATATTGCTAAGATACATTGAACAACAACACCGTTTTCCCCAGTAGCGTCCATGCTATTGCATTTAAACCCCCACCCCTATACACCCCTTATATGGCGTTGATTGGTCCACACACCCGTGAGGAACTATCAGGTACTTTTATCTATATTTATTATCACAACCCTGTTTGTAAATTTATTCTCACTTATTAATGTAAATGCATATTTTCACATCTCCATAGAACAATAACAACTGAATCTGCCTAGTTATTTTTCAAATTACAAATACGATCGAACATATTATTGTTGATTCAGTCCTTACACCAAAAAAAAAGGATAACGAAATTTGTGGAATGCAATCTGAATTATTTTAAAGCACCCTATATTCAAGACTATAATAGTCCAGCTGAACTGAGCCTACCTTTATTCTTTGTCTAATTCTTCTATTTCCACTGCCACTGGTGTGTCAAACACCCTTGATTTCTCCTGATGTGTAACAAGTAGACGAGCAGAGTAGATGATCCTGTGCTTACCGATTCCTCTCTCTCGTAGCCTCTGTCTCACACCATCATAGGCTCTCTGCTTCCTGTGAACTTCTGCAGAAACATCTGGAAGGAAACGAAGAGTGTGTTCCTTGTATGAAATCATCCCCTTGGACCTGGCTGCTCTCAGCACCTGTTCTTTTTGTTTTTAGTTCAAGAACTTCATTATTAGTGTTCTTGATGGTGCACTGGCATCTCGTCTTGTGTTCTGGTCACCTATGTTTCGTTGTGGACCCACTCTATGACTAAAGATGTGCTCGAGTCCATTTCAAGTTTTTGGAATCCAGGCCTTTAAGAAAGCACACGCATCTTTTCCTTCTTCTTTTTCCTGTAATCCCACCAACCTTAGGTTGTTCCGTCTGTTTCTGTTTTCCATGTCATCAACTTTGTCTGTCAGTTTTTTAACTTGTGATTCAAGCGAATTCGTGTTGAGCACGCAGTTGTACGATTTCATCCTCCGCTCCCGAAATGCGTTCCTCTGCCTCTTTCACTCGCTCCTTCACCTCTTTGATCGCTGACATAACACCGTCGATTTTACTCGTAACTCGTTTGTCCATTTCTTTAATGGCTTGTAAAACATCTGCATTGCTGGGGTTCAACTCAGTTACTTTCGTAGCTTCACTGTCGTCATCTTCCTCCATCTCTCTTAGCTTGTCTGCGTGATCAGAATCTTGTGACATCTCTTGCGCTCCGTTGTTCACTTTTTCTTGAGTTCTGTTCTTTTTTTTCGGTGCCATTTCAGTCGTTAGTCTTTTGTGCATTAATTACCAAAAAATTTGATTAAAATTTTAAGTGATTTTGAAGGATTATTACTGAGCAATGTAGGAGGGTCGTTAACTCACGTCTTCTCAGTACCGCTCCATAACTGGAAGTCCACTTAACCTCCTTTCTGAAACGGCCTCTCACCAGTTCGCATTACCACTGCCGTTATGTCAATAAACACCAGCTCAGTGAATACCCGTGTCTCATCTCCTGTTTGTGAGTGACAGTATTGTTTTAGTTTGACAGATGTTTGTTCTTGTATTTTGTATTGTTCATGATTTCATGTCCTTTTGTAGTCTTGTACTTGGTCTGTGTAGTTCTTCTACTGCTTCCCCGCCCTAATTAAGCCTAAGTGCTCCCTGTTTTCCCTGGAGTAGTCATGTATTTTAGCCCTGTGTTGGCCATTGTCTCGCATCTGCTGTTGCTTGTATTCCTGGACTTTGTGCTGTTTCCTTGTTGATTTCATTGATTATGTTTCAGCTTTCGATTTATTGAACCACATTTAATCAGCATATAGATCCAGCTTCCTCGCTTCATTTTTAACAGCATACTAGAGGTAAGTCTTGCACTACTGATTATTTGATCAATTTGTTAATGACTCTGATTGGGAAGGTGTTTATTACCTACTTTTTTGTTACAAATAAGGAAAGATTAACTTCTTTAAGCAAAACACAGACATTCTACCCAGTTAAACATTTTCTTAGTACATTTATAGGACACTGATGTTAGCTGTTCTTCTTATTTTATTATTCAAATTATACATCAATGCAAGTCTTCTTACCAGAAAAAAAAAAAACTTTTCTTGGTAGTCTTTAAAGAATTTAAGGATTATATTTCTACCATTTGAACTAACAATAACAGTAAAGCTTTAAAAACTGTTTTCTGTCTTCATCATCAAGGTGGTTTGAGTAAATTGAAGCATGAAGAAACAATAAATGTTATAACTGTGATGATCATTACGTAAAAAATTAAGTTTCCAAACCAGCATGAAGATTATATAAAATACAACTAAGCCAAATTAAATAATTTAATTTAATCATATTATGAATGGGAATATATATTACAGTGGAGTGTCAGGCTTTATTCCCTGGAAACAGTGGACAGCTTTGCTGCCCCTCATAACCATCTGAGCTCCAAGCACTTATCTTTCATTCTGGGAAACCGTATTGTAACTCAGGATGCATTATCTCAAAGGAGTGAACTATAAAAACGCACAGCAAAGTATTTATTTCTGGTAAAACAAAATAGAGCTCATCTGACTACATTTATACAAATGACTGTCTTTGCATTATGTCTGCATTTTGTTTGACTACATTTACTTGTACTTGGCGTTTATGTTTCAGGGGTGGTGTAGCAACTGTAACAACCGTCAAATGAGAATATACATTACATCATTGTAGAACGTCAGACATAGAGTTATAAGTCTGTATATGGTCAGTTTCTGGCTGAAGAGAGACAAAGAAAGATGGACCCTTTCTTGGCTGATTTCCAAGAAACACACACACATACACAGTGTACATTAAAACAGATATGTGATGAATCAAGAACAGCAGTTTTCTCCTCTCACTCTTGCATCCTTGAAGACCAGAGAGAGAGAAAACAGGGAGAAACAGAGAAAGAAAAGTCAGGCTGATTAGATTTATAATGAGTGGATTAAGCATTTAAATAGGCAAGAGATGGATGAACTTTCTTGGCAAGCAGGATTGTGCATCACAGTCAGGTACAAGGGAGAAGTACAGGTACAGTTCTGATACTCGCGTGCCCACTGTTGGTGCTTTTTGACGGTGGACAGGGGTCGAAACCAGCATTATCAGCACTTATTGAGCAATATGAGCTACAGTAGTTTGTCTGATGGATCAGACCCTACGAGCCAGCCTTCGCTCCTCACGTGCATCAATGTGCCTTGGCCGTCCACAAACCTGTCACCAGTTCACCACTGTTCCATCCTTGGACCACTTTTGATAGATACTGACCACTGCAAACCGGGAACACCCCACAAAAGACAGATGCTCTGTCGTCTAGCCATCCCAATTTGGCCCATGTTAAACTCACTCAAATCCTTACGCTTGCTCATTTGTCCTGCTTCTAACACATCAACTTTGAGGACAAAAAGTTCACTTGCTGCCTAATATATCCACCCACTAACAGGTGGCGTGATGAAGAAATCATCTTTGTTATTCACTTCACCTGTCAGTGCTCATAATGCTATGCCTGATCAGTCTAATAACTGTGAAGATTGTTTTTAAGGCCTCATGGAATTATTCTAGTTATTGATCATTCTGGGACATGACTGCTTTTTACAGAATATGAAGACCACAGACCCCAAAACAGGAATGGTTTTACAGGTGGAGGCCACTGACATTTTTTTCCCCTACTCATCTTTTCTGACTGTTTTTCACTACTTCACTAGTCATTTGGCTAGGGTAGGTGTGATACCTGGACCCTACAGAGGTTGCACAGGCAGTCTAACTCCTCCAGGATGGCACATCAATACATGCCATTGCCAGAGGTTTGCTGTGTCTCCCAGCACAGTCTCAAGAGCATGGAGGAGATTCCAGGAGAATCCAGGACAGGCAGTTACTCTAGGAGAGCTGGACAGGGCCGTAGAAGGCCTTTAACCCATCAGCAGGACCGGTATCTGCTCCGTTGTGCAAGGAGGAACAGGATGAGCACTGCCAGAGCCCTACAAAATGACCTCCAGCAGGCTACTGGTGTGAATGTCTCTGACCGAACAATCAGAAACTTTCATGAGGGTGGCCTAAGGGCCCGACGTCCTCTAGTGGGCCCTGTGCTCACTGCCCGGGACCGTGGAGCTCGATTGGCATTTGCCATTGGACACCAGAATTGGCAGGTCCACCACTGGCACCCTGTGCTTTTCACAGATGAGAGCAGCTTCACCCTAAGTATGACAGGGTCTAGAGAAGCAGTGGAGAATGTTATGCTGCATGTAACATCATTCATCATGACCGGTTTGGTGGTGGGTCAGTCATGGTCTGGGAAGGCATATCCATGGAGGGACGCACAGACCTCTACAGGGTAGACAACGGCACNACACACACATACACAGTGTACATTAAAACAGATATGTGATGAATCAAGAACAGCAGTTTTCTCCTCTCACTCTTGCATCCTTGAAGACCAGAGAGAGAGAAAACAGGGAGAAACAGAGAAAGAAAAGTCAGGCTGATTAGATTTATAATGAGTGGATTAAGCATTTAAATAGGCAAGAGATGGATGAACTTTCTTGGCAAGCAGGATTGTGCATCACAGTCAGGTACAAGGGAGAAGTACAGGTACAGTTCTGATACTCGCGTGCCCACTGTTGGTGCTTTTTGACGGTGGACAGGGGTCGAAACCAGCATTATCAGCACTTATTGAGCAATATGAGCTACAGTAGTTTGTCTGATGGATCAGACCCTACGAGCCAGCCTTCGCTCCTCACGTGCATCAATGTGCCTTGGCCGTCCACAAACCTGTCACCAGTTCACCACTGTTCCATCCTTGGACCACTTTTGATAGATACTGACCACTGCGAACCAGGAAAACCCCACAAAAGACAGATCAACTTTGAGGACAAAAAGTTCACTTGCTGCCTAATATATCCACCCACTAACAGGTGGCGTGATAAAGAAATCATCTTTGTTATTCACTTCACCTGTCAGTGCTCATAATGCTATGCCTGATCGGTCTAATAACTGTGAAGATTGTTTTTAAGGCCTCATGGAATTATTCTAGTTATTGATCATTCTGGGACATGACTGCTTTTTACAGAATATGAAGACCACAGACCCCAAAACAGGAATGGTTTTACAGGTGGAGGCCACTGACATTTTTTTCCCCTACTCATCTTTTCTGACTGTTTTTCACTACTTCACTAGTCATTTGGCTAGGGTAGGTGTGATACCTGGACCCTACAGAGGTTGCACAGGCAGTCTAACTCCTCCAGGATGGCACATCAATACATGCCATTGCCAGAGGTTTGCTGTGTCTCCCAGCACAGTCTCAAGAGCATGGAGGAGATTCCAGGAGAATCCAGGACAGGCAGTTACTCTAGGAGAGCTGGACAGGGCCGTAGAAGGCCTTTAACCCATCAGCAGGACCGGTATCTGCTCCGTTGTGCAAGGAGGAACAGGATGAGCACTGCCAGAGCCCTACAAAATGACCTCCAGCAGGCTACTGGTGTGAATGTCTCTGACCGAACAATCAGAAACTTTCATGAGGGTGGCCTAAGGGCCCGACGTCCTCTAGTGGGCCCTGTGCTCACTGCCCGGGACCGTGGAGCTCGATTGGCATTTGCCATTGGACACCAGAATTGGCAGGTCCACCACTGGCACCCTGTGCTTTTCACAGATGAGAGCAGCTTCACCCTAAGTATGACAGGGTCTAGAGAAGCAGTGGAGAATGTTATGCTGCATGTAACATCATTCATCATGACCGGTTTGGTGGTGGGTCAGTCATGGTCTGGGAAGGCATATCCATGGAGGGACGCACAGACCTCTACAGGGTAGACAACGGCACCCTGTCTGCCATTAGGTATCAGGATGAAATCCTTGGACCCACTGTCAGACCCTACGCTGGTGCCAGCAACGCCTGGCAGTTTCTGGAGGATGAAGGAATTAATACAATTGAATGGCCCTCATGCTCGCCTGACCTAAATCCAATAGAACACCTCTGGAACATTATGTTTCGGTCTATCCAATGCTGCCAGGTTGCACCTCATACTGTCCAGGATCTCAGTGATGCCCTGGTCTAGATCTGGGAGGGAATACCCTAGGACACCATCCATTGAGAACATGCCCCGACATTGTCAGACTTGCATACAAGCAAATGGGGGCAAATACAAACTACTGAGTACCATTTTGAGTTGCTGAAATTTCAGCAAAATGGACTAGCCTGCTGCATCATTTTTTCACTTTGATTTTTGGGGTGTCTAGAATTCTGTCGTCTGTAGGTTGATAATTTTCATTTCCATCAAACAATGTGGCATCCTTTCATTCCTAACATCAGATGTGTTTTAAAAGTGTTCCTTTTTTTTTTTTTTATCAGTGTATAATATTTTAATAAATACACTGGTATTTTATGTTCTTATTCTTCACATGGTTTTTCATGTCTTGATTAACTGTGGTTTTGTACAGGTCAATCTCATATTCAGAAACAAGAATGTCCAGTACCGTCATATCCACAAACTCTGCGACGCTGGTCATCCAGCTTCAGCAACCAGAACAAACGGCACCAGCTGAAAGAGGGACAAATGTACTTCCTCAAGGACTTCAGACATTTCTGAAAGGACAACCAAAAGCACTTGGGGTGAGAAATCTTTCAATAATTGATTATCATATGTGTCTGTCAGTGTGAAGGAGGAAATTTCCAGGAACAAATCCAAAAAAGCAGTAGTAGAAAGAAACATTAACTGTTGAGTTGGGCGGGTTTTGTTGTGCAGATCTGGCAACCCTGCTCAGCTGACAACTGTGATTTATTATGACCCTGCAATAAGTATCTGTTTTCTGGTCTTACTCAGACTGTCCAGATAATGATCGGCCTGCTGATTCTCCTGTTTGGCATTGTGTGTACAGTCAGTGAAGTAAACTTCTTTGTCTTCAGTGGTATTCCTTTCTGGGGATCTCCCATAGTGAGCAAACTTTATACAATTAAGTACAGTTCTGTCTTTTATAAGCTAAATATTCTAACTGAAGCTTCCTTTCTCTCTCCTCTCAGTACATTACCGCAGGATCACTGAGCATTGCTGCAGAAAATGTACTCCATGTCAAAGGCACCTCCAGTCTGTGTTTGGTATGTACCAATTATTATTTATAGAACACTTTAAGTACTTCGATACCACAGCAACTACTTTAAGCCTAACTAAAACATTATCAAAGACAAGCAAATAGATAGTAAAAATAAGACTACACACATTAAAACATTAATAAATACAATAGTACAGTTACAAATAAAGTTAGATCTAACTGTAGTATTCTCAGGTACAGAAATGTAATAATTAGGTATAATTTCAATGCATGCATAGTGTTCAATGCATAAATTAAACCGATTAATCAGTTTTAAAGCTGCAAGGTAGGCTGCACGGAACCAATCCACTAATGACCGGGAAACCAATATGATGAAACGCATTTGATTTCTTTCTCTTTTTACGTTCACATAACCACCTGTATATGGGAATACTTCTCAAGATGGTTATTTTGAGATCAGTTTGTGTTTGTGTGTGCATTTAATCACAAGGATATTATATGTTTGCACGTAAAGTATCTAATCTTTAGTGATGATTCTAATTGTCATACATTCAATTCACACTTAACTTGGCATGCTTCATCCCCAGACCCTAGTGTTAAAAAAGTT
>RJVU01015164.1:688506-701524 GCA_003731715.1 Anabarilius grahami | reverse complement strand
CTGTTTTCTATGTCAATATATAGTAAAGTGTAATTTATTCCTGTGATTTTCAGCATCATTACTCCAGTCTTCAGTGTCACATGATCCTTCAGAAATCATTCTGATATGATGATTTGCTGCTCAAGAAACATTTATGATTATTATTATTATTAATGATGAAAACAGTCGTGCTGCTTCATATTTTTGTGAAAAACATGATACACTCAAACGTTTTGGGTATGAAAAATTTATTTAAAATCATTTTATCAAATTAATCAAATTAATACTTTTATTCAGCAAGAATGCATTAAATTGATAAAAAAAAGTGGTAATGATTAGAGTAATGATGAGTAATGTTGCTGAAAACTCAGCTTTGATCACAGGAATAAATTACACTTTACTATATATTCACATAGAAAACAGCTGATTTACACTGTAATAATATTTCTTAATTTTTACTGTATTTTTGATCAAATAAATGCGGTCTTGGTGAGCAGAAGAGACTATTTTATAAAATCATACCAACCTCAAACTTTTGAACAGTAGTGTATACACACATACATAAAAAAAAATCTTTACACCTCCATGTACAGATACAGTAATAGCCTCTTTAATAGATGTTGTAGATCTGACATGCGATTCGCCTTTCATCAAGAGACTAACAGATACCTGATCATACCTGTTATATAAGCTCCACACTGAAGCGTTGATAACAAACAGACACTCACATCCCACTCGAACAGTCGTGCAAACAAGCTAATGATCAACAGATGTGCGCTTGAGTAATCGCACACAAGCAGCGCTCAGTGTTTGGTTGCTGGAAGGGCCGTCGCTGAACAAAAGGAGCGGCAGAACCAAGAAATCTTGTTTACTGTATCGCTGGACAGATTCGCAGGTCCGTCTCGGGTTCGACAGTTACAGTATGAAGTGATTACTCCACTGAGACTGTACGCTGAAACTAAACGACATCAAGCCTTTTACAAACACTGAGCATAACAGGCCAATCGCTCTTCATTCAGAGAAACGGATCATGTGATGCATTGCAACATCTTTTATTACAAATTCTTTCCAGGTTCATGTCAACAGCTTCACTTTGATTACCATTATAATAAACCAGGAGAATAATTAGGTGTTGAGAGAGTAAAACTACAGTAATGAAGTAAAGCTCACTATCTAAACAAGAGACGCTGTTAAATAAACTCAACATGCATTAAATGATACTGGACTGAAGTTACAAATACTGAATCAGGAACGATATACTGCTGATTGATATGAGAAATGATTATTAAAACATCTGAGTGGAGCGACCGAGACGAATGTCACAAGACATGAAACTGCAGAAAAGCTATTCAGAGTTTTGATTCTGAATAATGAATGAATGCGTATATGCTGCTGTTCACATGACTGGTATTTTGTAATGCTCAACAAGGCCGCGTTAATTTCAACAAAAATACTACAATTTTAAATAACTACAGTAAAAATTTTGAAATATTATTACAATTTAAAATAACTACAGTAAAAATTGCGAAATATTACAATTATATTAATTTAAAATTACTTTGTGAAATATTATTTCAACTTAAAATAACTACAGTAAAAATTGTGAAATATTATTACAATTATATTACAATTTAAAACAACTACAGTAAAAATTGCGAAATATTACAATTATAATAATTTAAAATTACTTTGTGAAATATTATTTCAACTTAAAATAACTACAGTAAAAATTGTGAAATATTATTACAATTATATTACAATTTAAAATAACTAGTCAAAATTGTGAAATATTACAATTATATTAATTGAAAATTATTTTGTGAAATATTATTACAACTTAAAATAACTACAGTAAAAATTGTGAAATATCATTATAATTTAAAATAACTACAGTAAAAATTGTGAAATATTACAATTATAATAATTTAAAATTACTTTGTGAAATATTATTTCAACTTAAAATAACTAAAGTAAAAATTGTGAAATATTATTACAATTATATTACAATTTAAAACAACTACAGTAAAAATTGTGAAATATTACAATTTAAAATAACTACAGTACAAAATTATGAAATATTATTACAACCTAAAATAACTACAGTAAAAAATTGTGAAATATTATTACAAACTAAAATAACTACAGTAAAAAATTGTGAAATATTATTACAATTATATTACAATTTAAAACAACTACAGTAAAATTATGAAATATTATTACAACCTAAAATAACTACAGTAAAAAATTGTGAAATATTATTACAAACTAAAATAACTACAGTACAAAATTATGAAATATTATTACAACCTAAAATAACTACAGTAAAAAATTGTGAAATATTATTACAACCTAAAATAACTACAGTAAAAATTGCGAAATATTACAATTATATTAATTTAAAATTACTTTGTGAAATATTATTTCAACTTAAAATAACTACAGTAAAAATTGTGAAATATTATTACAATTATATTACAATTTAAAACAACTACAGTAAAAATTGCGAAATATTACAATTTAAAATAACTACAGTACAAAATTATGAAATATTATTACAACCTAAAATAACTACAGTAAAAATTGTGAAATATTACAATTATATTAATTTAAAATTACTTTGTGAAATATTATTTCAACTTAAAATAACTACAGTAAAAAATTTGAAATATTATTACAATTATATTACAATTTAAAACTACAGTAAAAATGGCAAAATATTACAATTTAAAATAACTACAGTACAAAATTATGAAATATTATTACAACCTAAAATAACTACAGTAAAAATGTGTGAAATATTATTCCAGTGTAAATCAGTTGTTTTCTATGTGAATATACAGTAAAGTGTAATTTATTCCTGTGATCAAAGCTGAATTTTCAGCATCATTACTCCAGTCTTCAGTGTCACATGATCCTTCAGAAATCATTCTGATATGATGATTTGATGCTCAAGAAACATTTATGATTATTATCAGTGTTGAAAACAGATTTATGTGGAAACCGTCATACATTTTTTTTTTTTCAGGATTATTTGATGAATATAAAGTTCAAAAGAGCAACATTTATTTGAATCTTTTGTAACATTATACATGTCTTTATTGTCACTTTTGATCAATTTAATGCATCCTTGCTGAACAACATAAGTCATTTCGTTTTTAAAAATCGTATTGATCCCAAACGTTTGAACAATAGTGTATGTCTATTTTGTATTATTAGAGGGATTATGTTTATAGTGCATTATAGAGATTTTACCATGGTAAAAATTAGCATCAGGTAAAACCATGGTAAAAATCACTGTGGTTTACAGCTTCTATAAAAATATTATTTACAGTACTAATTGTTCTCACACTAAAGCGATGCATGCACAAATCATGCACAAAACTTCAGATTGCTCAGAATTTAAAGTCACCATGAAATCAAAATGGACAATTCTTGTTATTTTTTTATGGAATATTGCAGTTTACTCTAAATGATTTATCGGTGCACGTCATTATTCATGTTCCTGGTAATCTTGAATCAGAATATCTCCTCCCTCTTGCAGCATCTCTTCTCTTCTCTGAAGACGAGGGCGGGGCAACCTGTCACTCACATGAGATCCACCAATAGCAAACCACAACCATCCAATCAATTCCCCACAGACAAAATCAAGCCCCGCCCTACATTTGTTCTTGTTTGAGAAGCGTTTCACTCTGATATACAACACAATAGAGAAGAAACAACGAGCACAACTTCCCTTTCATGACAATTTTAAAGATCTGTCATTCACAAACTTCTACACATCTTCTGCCTCTACTTGCTTGTTTGTTTATTGAATATTCAATCTAATATGATGATGCTTTCAGCTACCAATAAGAGTGTAGCACACACAGGTCTGATTAACACATTTAACATATTTGATATTTGATCCACACTGAGAGAAAAGAGCTGATGATATTAAAGTGTTTTTTGACCTTGGATGGGTGTAAACCCATTGTAAACCTCCAAAACAAAACTAGGAGCCTTTAAAATAGCATAATAGGTGCAAACATCCTAAAACTATTGCGCACACACACACATCCTGTCTCAAATGTCCTGTTGAGTGTTAATGCACTGGAAATGTTGCGTTACCTGCTGCTCGCTGGCACTGACTGCGGTTGACGTACGTGAAGTGATCATAGCAGCTCTGGGACGAACAAACACAGCCGTCGGCCGTCAGATTACAGCCAGAAAACACACACGCCGGGTTCGCAGGGCCCACAAACTTGTGTCTGTGTTCGTGACGGCGAGACCCTGAGAGACAGAGAGTTTCAGGTCAAACACAGGCTACAGATGATTAATAGACCATGATTAATGTGGCATATAAATTGCGACTCACCTCAATGTAAACTTGGTTCAATGAATTTAAATAAATGTAGGTTCAAATAACTTTACGCTGAACATAAACGATGTGACGTGACGGTTTATTTAAAGATACATCATGCACAAACCTGTCAAAACGCGTCCCAGAAGAGCTGCTCGCAAAGAAAACGTCATGCACGTCTTCTTCGTGAGCAGAAACTTTGGGACGTGTTCCAATCTGAACGCAAAAAAAATAGATTTTGCACAGGGTCCATACCTGTTTTCCCAGCATGCACGCATGCGTCTCTGTCGGGATAGCTGTAGGTTCTGATGCAGGAGCGTTTGGACTCACACACACACCGTCCGTCCACACGATCACAGCCGCTCACCAGGGGGCAGCGCTCGTCCTCCATGTCTGCGTCCGCATTGGGTACCACTGTAGAGAAGAAGAAGACAGCGTTACTTAATAATGACTCAAGCTCGTTTGTCAGGCTCGTTTTGCCTTTGTCTCGGCTGTAGTGAGATTTGTTTGCTTTCGTTCCACAGAATGGTGCCAAACGAGACATGGCATGCTTGAAAAGATCTCTTTAATGTCTCAAATGCTTCTCCTAGACAGCGATGAGATAAAACTGACACATAAACGAGAACTTCACTCTAAAAGAGAAACCTCTGAGCAAAAGAATTACATTAGACACAGCTTGAGTCTTTCTGAATTTCACTGCCTCAAGTTTCTCTTGAGGCCTTCACATGCATCTCTGTGTTTTCCTCTTCCAGCCGCATGTGTGTTAAATAAGTCTAGAGTATCCACGTCAGAGGCAGAACCCCCTCCGGCTCCCGCAGGTTCTCCTGAAGACCCCCCAGCCCGCCGCATGTGAATAAACAAAGACAAACCGGCTTCGACGGCTCCTACGGTCCCCCGTGATGCTCTCCTGGGGCTTGGCTCACAAACTCTCCCCAAACAAACCAGAAGAAAACTGCTCAGGAGATGTAATAGCCCAGCTTACAAAAATACGTTCTAATAATGTTCTTACATTCCCTTTAGATTAGGAAAATGTTTTTTCTGAATGTTCTCTGAACGTTCAAAACATCCAGTTTCATATAAACCTTTTTCTTGGTTATGCGAATGTTCCATTTTATCATTCTCTAAACACTTTAGGAATGTTCTCTGAATGTTCTGAAACAAGTAGTAACAATTAAAAAATGACAAACATCCAAATAAAACAACAACAGCAAAATAAAAAACGTTCCATGAATGATGTATAAATAATGTTTTTGTGCTAATGCTTTGAGAACATTATTAAAGACCAGATAACTTTAAAAGAACATTCTATGGCCACATACAGACTGCAGCTAAATTCAGCCTTTTAAAGTTCACCTTTTAGCGCTTAATCCTGTTCTGTGCACACACTGTTCAGTCCTTTACAGGAGTGACAACAGAATTCTACAACTGATTTAACTCCTGAAGAATTCAGGTAGTGACAAGTACCTATTACTATTGCTGCTGCTGTCATTGCTGATACTGCCGTTATTGCTGCTTCTGCTATTATTGCTGCTGCTGTTATTATTGCTGCTGCGGTTATTGCTGCTGCTGTTATTATTGCTGCTGCGGTCATTGCTGCTGCTGCTACTATTGCTGCTGCTGCTATTATTGCTGCTGCTGCGGTTATTGCTGCTGCTGATATTGCTGCTGATGCTATTATTGCTGCTGCTGTTATTGCTGCTGCTGCTGTTGATTATTGCTGCTGCGGTTATTGCTGCTGCTGCTACTATTGCTGCTGATGCTATTATTGCTGCTGCTGTTATTGCTGCTGCTGCTGTTGATTATNCTACTATTGCTGCTGATGCTATTATTGCTGCTGCTGCGGTTATTGCTGCTGCTGTTATTGCTGCGGTTATTATTGCTGCTGCTGTTATTGCTGCTGCTGATGCTAATATTGCTTCTGCTGTTATTGCTGCGGTTATTATTGCTGCTGCTGCTATTATTGCTGCTGCTGTTATTGCTGCTGCTGATGCTATTATTGCTGCTGCTGTTATTGCTGCTGCTGATGCTAATATTGCTTCTGCTGTTATTGCTGCTGCTGCAGTTATTGCTGCTGCTGCGGTTATTGCTGCTGCTGTTATTGCTGCTTCTGCTATTATTGCTGCTGCTGTTATTGCTGCGGTTATTATTGCTGCTGCTGTTATTATTGCTGCTGCGGTTATTGCTGCTGCTGTTGATTATTGCTGCTGCTGTTATTGCTGCTGCTGCGGTTATTGCTGCTGTTATTGGTGCTGCTATTGCTGCTGCTGTTATTGCTGCTGCTGCTGTTATTGTTGCTGCTGCTGCTATTATTGCAGCTGCTGCTGTTGGTTATTCCTGCTGGTAAAACTGAATTAACTCCTGATTGGCATGGTAATGGATCTGACAATGTGGATATGTTTGGTCTTGGTGGAATAGATCTGCTACACTGCTGCTGTTATTGCTGCTGCTGCTGTTAGTTATTGCTGCTGCTGTTATTACTGCTGTTGCTGTTAATATTAATGCCGCTGTTGCTGTTATTGCTGCTGCAGCACGCCTCTTGAGGCCAGGGGAGTGAGGTTTACACACATAGCTCTTACTAGCTTGCCTCTGTTACACTCACCCCCCTAAACCTCACTACCGTCCGGGTCACGACACCAAATATAACCGGTCCTACTGATCCAGCTCCGAGCGAGATTCAAGCCGGCGTCTCCAGCATGGGAGGCGGGCGTGCTAACAAGGATGCTAACCGCAGTTTCTAGCGTCAGTTGCCAGACCTTGCTAGAAAAACAGCGACCAAGAACAAGCCCACAATAAACCAAAATAAATCCAAATTCTTTATAAATAAGAAAATAAGACCAAAATATCGCAACCCACACCTGCTCACTTTAATAACTCCATAAACTAGATTGCTTTATGAGCCAAGCTTAAGCAACAAGCCCAAAAATGCTTATAATAAGTGGACATGGCAACACTGCAAGAGTGTGCAGTCTGTGAAGCAGCCTACAAGCATCAACAAAACAAACTGTGCTTCAGTTAAAATTGCTGAACATTATGAGTCTTTTGTCGCTGTAATATTTCTTTGGTCAGAATAGCGGATACCAAATACGCGAGACGCCAGAACGTTGCTATGGTTACCACGGTGTCAATCAATGCCGTTTTGGGAGTGAATTTAATTGCGGATGTTACTCCTGAGACTTTACAGTGTGTACGTGGCCTATTAATGTTACTGGAAGAACGTTTGTTCATAACTTTGAGAGAACCTTACCAGAACGTTCCCTGTTTGCTGGGAGAGATTTGCTTCTATTCTAAAATTCCTGAGATTAAATATAAAAACAGACACAAACTAGTCCTACAGTAAGAGAATCCGCGGATATCAACTTGCTTCAGCTCATATTGAGATCTCTGAGCAGCTGGAAAGGCTTGCTAAAAGTTTCAGCTCTCCCACTGATCTCAATGCTGGAGAAACAATTGAGATATTATGTGTTTTTAATTGAACAGTACTGGTTAGTACAGTAACCACATTCTTAGACATGACTGAGTACTGAAACCAAAGCAGCCAGATATTGGTGCATTTGGCACAAAAAAAAGTCCCATTTGTGGAAAACCACGTCGCGGTTGTTCTCACGCAGACAGCGCCATCACAAACAGGCTTTTCAAACCAGCCGTCAGATGACCCTGCCAAAACTTTCCCTTTTATTTCCTGTCACCTCAGAATGATCTGCTCCACCAACGTCTTTTCCATATGAATACTTCCTGCGAGGATATTTTCATATTTTCACACGACCCCAAACGCTTTTTGTAGCGGGCGCCCACAAAGCACATCTGTTCACGTCTACGGATCAGACACTGGTTCTGTTTATCAGCACAGGTTTTCCAAAAAAGAGGCTGGATCAAACAGGATGCATAAACATGGGGAATGTACTTGTTGAACACAGGCTAGTCAGTAATAAAAACAGTCTGTTCTAGCGCTGCTATCTAAAGTCCACATGATAACTAGTTTAATCAGTTTTGGAGAGGCTGAATGCAAACAAGTTACGTCCTACTCAGTATTGCAGATTCTCTTATAATTGTTGCAGGTCAAATGTGGAAAGCTGATATTTAAACTCACAAACAGAAGGACATGGCGTCCAGACCGAGAGAGGAGACAGCTGACATTAGGGACGGACCTCAGGCTGAAGAGGAAAATAGTCAAGACTAAACGAGCGGTCTGACAGTTATTGACCTGCTAGAATAGTTTAATGCTTGGGAAACCCGTTTGAAAACAGTCATTATTCTGTTAGGAGTGCTGCAGAAATAACACACTGTCACTTTAAATATGCAGTACTGATGTAGAACAGAATAAACTAAACATTGCAGAACTGTAGCATTATTTAAAGGATCTTTATGGAACCATAGATGCCAATATTAAGAGTGCATGAGAACATTACAAATGAATGTACCCCAAAAAAGACAGATATACAATATTCAACAAGCTCTTTTCATTTCCACATCTTCTATTCGCCTTCAGCCATGTCAGAATATAAATAGCCTCATTAATTTCTTTGCTAATGGGGGGGATGAGGTAATTATCGATGACAATCATGAATAATGTATTACTATGCTAAAGAGATGCTGGTTAATCATCATTATTTAACCTCACTTTTTTGACATGATCATATTTTATTTCTCATGATCGCACTCCTAAAACTTCCACGCTGACCACATGGAGAATAACTTAAAATATAACTTAACTTTGAGACTTTTTCCTCTAACAGTTCTGGCTTTTCAGGTGCTGATTTGGGGATTTGAGACTCGTTCACCCGCAGGAAAACTCATTCACAGCATCCATTGAATCAGACTCATTCAAAGCAGGGTTACGCACAGGGATTAACCCTTAACACTGCGCTTGTAAATAAAACCTAATCAAGGACACGATCCCTTGGGATGAATCACAGACCCCACAGGAGGAAGATGAAGACGAGGGGTAATTGAGCTCCGGAACCTTCCCACAGACCAACTTCTGCTTTCGCTCAGCCGTCTGGAGCAATTCAAGTATTTAAACATGGAGAAAGTCCAGCTCCGGTCTGGCATTATGACCTTTTCCTTACTAAACTCTTGGAAAGGAGCCTAATATCACATCATAGATCAAATCACAGGACACTGCAGTCAATAAAGAAGAGCCGATCATCCAGTGCAGTTACATCAGCGCCATTATTACATCAATGTAGGATGAACTGAGTGAAATTTTAGACTGACATAAGATGGATTCACATTAACACAGCAAATCTCTTATGAATAACTTGTTCTGGATTATAAGACAATTTTGACATTATAAACCTCATAGCAACAAAAATGGGACTCAAAATAAGTGTAACTGTGTCTCCAATAACTAAAAAGTACCAAAAAGTACCATGGTATTATCAATGGTCTTTTGGACATGCACCATGTCAATAATATACTGTAGTATTTGGACATGGAACTATGGCAATACCATGTTTTTTTAGACATTTACCATGACAGTACTATAGTATTTGAACAGGTAACTATGGAAATACCATGTTTTTGGACATGTGCCATAGCAATACTTTAGTATTTTGTACATGGTACTAAGGCAATGCCATGTTTTTTACATTTACCATGGCAGTACTATAGTATTTGGACACAGAACTATTGCAATACCATGTTTTTTACATTTACCATGGCAGTACTATAGTATTTGGACACAGAACTATTGCAATACCATGTTTTTTAGGCATTTACCATGGCAGTACTATAGTATTTGGACACAGAACTATTGCAATACCATGTTTTTTAGGCATTTACCATAGCAATACTATAGTATTTGGACACAGAACTATTGCAATACCATGTCTTTTAGGCATTTACCATAGCAATACTATAGTATTTTAAGCATGGTACTATGGCAATACCACTTTTTTACATTTACCATGGCAGTACTATAGTATTTGGACATAGAACTATTGCAATACCATGTTTTTTAGGCATTTACCATGGCAGTACTATAGTATTTTAAGCATGGTACTATGGCAATACCACTTTTTTACATTTACCATGGCAGTACTATAGTATTTGGACACAGAACTATTCCAATAACATGTTTTTTAGGCATTTACCATGGCAGTACTATAGTATTTGGACATAGAACTATGGCAATACCATGTTTTTTAGGCATTTACCATGGCAGTACTATAGTATTTGGACACAGAACTATTGCAATACCATGTCTTTTAGGCATTTACCATAGCAATACTATAGTATTTTAAGCATGGTACTATGGCAATACCACTTTTTTACATTTACCATGGTAGTACTATAGTATTTGGACATAGAACTATGGCAATACCATGTTTTTTAGGCATTTACCATGGCAGTACTATAGTATTTGGACACAGAACGATTGCAATACCATGTCTTTTAGGCATTTACCATAGCAATACTATAGTATTTTAAGCATGGTACTATGGCAATACCACTTTTTTACATTTACCATGGCAGTACTATAGTATTTTGACATGGAATTATGCCAATACCATGTTTTTTACACATTTAGCATGGTATTCTTCAAATTATCATATGCCATTATACATCTCAATCAGAGCTATATGAAAGTACCATGGTATTACCATCACTTTCCCATGGTCCAGAACTACCTTCTGAAATCTAATTCAATATCTACTGATATGAATAACTATATCAGTCAGTGCACTAAAAACTAGTGGAAAAAAAGCATAATTTCTCACTGATTTCATCCAACCAGCCAAAATCCACAACCATACTCCCCCTCCTCATCTTCATCTTCATCATCATCATCATCATGGGTGGTCTTACACACTTCATAAACATTCATTCAGTGTCGTGAAGTCAAGGTAAAGCTCGCGCGCGTCACTGACCTCTGCAGACACCTGTCTCAGGTATGAGCGCCGGTCCGGTTCTGTTGAGCGCGGCGCATGTGAGTCCGAAGCCGCAGTAGCCCAGAGTCCAGTCCGGCCCGCCGCACAGCTCGAGCTCCAGCCGAGAGCACTGCTCGCAGCAGCCGCACGGATCACGGGCCAGAACCCGGCCCGAACCGCACCCGAGCGCGCCGAGGAGCGGGCATGAGCGGAGCGGGCACGGTGCGCATTCGTGAGCCCCAGCCGCCCGAGCGCAGAAGCCCAGCACACTCAAAAAGCACAGCAAACTCCGGTGACACATTGTGACGCGCTTTGGTGAAGTTTACAGAGTCTCGAGCGTCTCTAACATGAACGTCCAGATGCGCAAAGTCCAAATAAATCCAGAAGCGGATCAAATGAGACTCTCTTGATATACAAACTTCCTACAAACTTTCAGTATTACGATCCTCGCTGGGAATGATAAAAGTTTCCAGTAAGTGAAAAGTGTTCGTAAAGCTGGTACAGTAACTGTGATGAGGATGAGGATGAGGATGATGTTTCTGTCCGTGTCACTGAATCACTGACACTCAAACTGAGTCTCAAACACGTTACAAGGAGAGAGACATCATAGCCACGCCCCCCTCGATGATTGACGTGGGCTGCGTCCAATCACAAGCAGCGAAAGAGGGGGCTCAACAGAAACACAGATGAGTGAAGCAACAATTCTTGTACCTATCTAGGGAACACACGGATGGGACACAGACAGATGAATGATGATGTGAACATCTTGAATGTGAAATGAACTGTCTTTCCAAAACATCCATCAAAATATCCATCAGCATTGCAAAGTTCTGGTTTCATCTCCTCTCCTCCATGATCAAGTCAGTTTCTCATATAAAATCTGTCAAACACTGGGACATTCATTCTTTCATTCATTTCAGTGACCTTCAATCATTTTAAAAAAAGTGAGTTTTGGCATGAAATGAATATCCACCCTATCTATTTTCTAAATGCTTATACACTTCATCAGTGCTTAAACCCCGCCCCCTGCAAGCTCTTTTGAGTGCCACGCCCACATCCCATCATCCAATCAACAACCGATGCATAGAACCAAGTCCCACCCTACGCTTTTTCTTTTTCAATAATCTATTACAATTAGATATACATCACCATATACACAAGAAATGATAGTGAGTTCAGAAACATCTACTTTTGAGACTTATTTATTTATTTAAAGTGTTCAGTATTGAAATTATGCATAATTCTACAGAATTATATTCTTTAAAAGTTGCATTTGTTTTGACGTCATTCTCTGTCTCACCTAAACTGCTTTGGCTTCACAAAAGCTGTTCAAGTCGTGGCACGTGTGACCGGCCGCTCCGCCCTCACTTCTCTGTGATCTTCTGCTCGCCACAACCTTTAATGTGGGATTTTTTCACTTGCTTTATGGTCCGGCTGGTGAAAATGGTGCATCTGATCACTTAGTAAAGTAGCAGCACACAAGACACATGATTTAAGGAATCATTCACAGTACAAACACTGCACTTACACACTCAACTTTAACACAAGAGGTTTGAGTACGAGTACTAGTGATGGTTGACTTAGTAAACAGCACTAAAATGTGTAAATGTAGGATGCAGGGCTGAAATACAGACTATGGAAGCTTGTTTCCACCATGAAATAAAAAATAAAAAAGGTAATTGCAACTTTTTATCTCACAATTCTGACTTTTTTCTCAGAATTGCGAGATGTAAAGTCAGAATTGTGAGTTATAAAGTCAGAATTGCGAGTTATAAAGTCAGAATTGCGAATTATAAAGTCAGAATTGTGAGATATAAAGTCAGAATTGCGA
>RJVU01015164.1:656508-670542 GCA_003731715.1 Anabarilius grahami | reverse complement strand
CAAGTTCTCTACTGCTCAGACTCGGGCCTCAAGTTCTCTACTGCGCAGACTCTGGCTCCAAGTTCTCTACTGCTCAGACTCGGGCCTCAAGTTCTCTACTGCGCAGACTCGGGCTTCAAGTTCTCTACTGCTCAGACTCGGGCCTCAAGTTCTCTACTGCGCAGGGGCAAGATGGTGCCTGTGTGCATGTGATGCGGTCAAGACCTGCCTGGAACTACTTTAGCCATGTGTTTCCCTGAAAATATTTACACTCCTTAGAACATTCGTCAACCAATCAGATTCAAGCATTCAACAGCCCTGTAGTATAAAATAATTTAATGCACAGCTAGCTATGGATTATCATTTACAATCAGAAAGCCAAAGCAGTTCTTCAGTGTTCATGATGGCATCTCTCAGCTGTGAATCTGCAGAAATGAGTTTAACTTCACTGACTAATACATAACACACCCATCCTGATGGCACACTGTCTCCTGGGGTTGTGTGTGTGTGTGTGTGTGTGTGTTTGTAGCTCTGCTCATTACCCTCATTAGAGAGGAAATGAGGTAAGCAGCAACTTCCCCCGTGGGCTTTACAAATCATCCTGCCATTATATCCATGTGGAACTGCTCAAATCAGTTCTCACACACATGACTACGCTCTCAAGATGCCTTATTAAGTCATAAATCTCTTGTTAGTCTCATTTTAATAGTTACTCGAATCACAACAATCATGTAAACCTGCCAGAGCAGATAAAAACAGCTAATTTAAAGGGATAGTTCACCCTATAAAGATCATTGTGTCGTTATTTGACCTGTAGGACTTTGATTTCTTCTCTGGACAACAGCTGAATGTTTTGGTGAAATTATGATTCATACTGTCAAGCTCCAAATAGGCAACAAAAAATAAAAATAAAGCCCTTTAAAACACATGCACTAAAAGTTTATGCTGTTTGTGATGAACAAAAAGTTGCTTTTGACAGTCGAGTCAGCTTTATTTCTATAGCACTTTATACAATATTGTTTCAAAGTGGCTTCTCAGTGATAAACAGTGTTAATGTTGCAAAATTAATCAATTATGACACAATTTCAGCTGTAAAGCAGCTCTCATCTGATAGTGTCAGTGCAGTTAAACGGTTAACAAGAAAATACAGTTTTAATGTGTTACTTGCCATTTCTTTGTAATCATTTGCAAAATGTACTAGTGATTTCTGAGTGAAAATCACTTCTACACTCATTTTTTGTCAGTACATCTGGATTCATGCTGTGGCCTGAAGCGTAATGGATGTGAAAGGGGAAGATAACAGCCAGAAAACACGTCATGAACAGAACAGCGTCTGAGACGTCTGGTGACATTAAGGGTTAAAGGTATAAATAACTCCCTCCTCCACAGTCTCTTTTCTCTCTCAAACACACACACACACACACACACACACGGCAGCAGTGACTCAGTTCTTTCTAATGTCACACAAGGCCTCTGTGTCGTGGTTGTAAGATGGATGTGTCTATAGAGCTTCAGATGAACCTCTGCTGAACAAACACAACCAGCCTAAACCCTGCCTGATACAACACCAATTCACTGATGATGGTGTGTGTGAGTTTGTGTGTGAGTGTCTGTGTCTGTGCGCAGGTGTGTGTGTGTGTCCATATTATATTGCCCTGCAAAGTGCAAATAATTCTCTCACATACACGTACACCCCCCCCCCCACACACACACTCACACACACTCACACACATGCACATAATTGAGATATATTATAGTTTTTTAAATTAATTTGTATTATTTTTGAATTTTCCTTTTTAATTTTAACACGTTTTTAACTAAAAACTGAAAACTTGTTATGCATTTAGGTCGTTCATTTACACAACGACAGCGTTTTGGGCCTGAAAACAAACTTTTGAAACCCTTTGTCAAAGCGTAAGTTTTTGAAAATGAAACCGGTATCTCCATGTAAACTACAAAAATTTTGAATTTGTGGAAATGGTGCTGTCAGGAATGTTACGTCTTCAGTCTATAGGCGCGTAGTGTTTCTTTACAAAGTTACATCGCCATCTACTGTCCTGACAGCAGAATACAGCGAATTTAGTCATTTCTGCGGATCCATGTGAACGGGAATGGTTTTGAAAACGTTGTCATTTGTATGCAAAAAAATGCATTCAGTTTTTAGTGCATCATTGTTGTTGTGTAAACGTCCCCTTATTTAAAGCAACACACACACAGTCACAGTCACACATGAACAAATGCAGTCAGTCTCTGGTGTCCTGCTGCTCGTATCATGTGTGTGTTTACGTGTGTAAAAGTGTATTCTGGGACTCATTAAGGCTGGCAGGGGCTGTTGAAGCAGTTTTAGTGTGCTGTCTGTCTGTCTGTCTGTCTGTTGTGGTGTTGCTTTATTTTTCCCTCCCCTCAACACCTGCAGCTGAAACCCGTCTCTCTCTCTCTCTCTGGAGAGAAGCTCTTGCGGTTGCTGGCGTTGGTCCCGCTGCACACAGTGAGGCGGCTTGCATGAGACTCAACTCCCTGGAGCCGATGCTGCTTGTGTTTACGTGTGTGTGTGTGTGCGTGTGTGTGAATTAGATGTTCAATCAGCCACCCTTGAAAACACACAGTGGATAAAACCCAAACTTATTCATGCTTAAACCTCAATCTCTCGTAACCCAGCTAACAAAAATATATACTAAGAACGTTTTGCTATGGTTCACATTAAGTTATAAAAACATTATTTCTAAATGTTAAAAATTTCCAGAATTTTAAATGTTTTAAAAACTTTTTCTCTGGGTTATTTGAATGTTAATGGAACATTCCATTTTGTAACTTTGCAAACATTATGTGAATGTTACTTTTGAATGTTCTCGGAATGTTCTGAAACAAGTAGCAACATTTAAAATTTTTTACATGAACCAACTAAAACATTTCAGAAAAAGCATTGCATAGGCCTTTATATATATATATATTAACATACTAGGATTTTAGGCATGGTTTAATAATATGAATAGTAGAACATATGTGGCATTATTGTAATCTAAACACTTAGATTTGGTATGTTCGTAGATTTTTTTTTATTGTATTTTGTCTTAGTTTGTGTGTGTTTTTTTGTTTCTGCTGCTGTAAAATTTCACATAAACTAGTATTGTGTCATATTATTTTTATGCTAACATTATTAAAGACCAGAAAACATTTTATTAACATTACTGGAAGAACGTTTGTTCATAACTTTGAGAGAACCTTGCCAGAACGTTAGCTGAAGTTCTGAAAACGTTAAACTGTTTTCCACCTGTTTTTGACCGATCAATTGTTGGGTTTGACCAGAAACGCCCCGTTCGGCTCTCATGAAGACGAGATGGTCATATTGTTTTTGTGGCGTACTCTTCCCATTAAAGTCCTTCAGTGTTCTTCTGTTATATTTAATGTTTTCCATGTCACAGTAATCGTTCTGCACCTGCTGAATTGCGACCTGACGCTCAGCTGGAGTTTAAATGTGATTTCCAGCCGTCATCCAGTCTGTGTTTTTAACTTTCTTCATTTCGGTGTCATTTCTCTGATTAAATACAGTGTGTTCTGAAGCCAAGACACAGCTGGATCCAATCCCTGCACAATCCCTGCACAACTCCTGCACATCGTGGCCTAATGGATAGAGAGTCGGACTTGTAACCCAAAGGTCATGGGTTCGAATCTCAGGTCCGGCAGGGATTGTCGGTGAGTGGAGGGAATATCCAGCGCTCTCCCCACCCTCAATACCACGACTGAGGTGAGACCCTTGAGCAAGGCACCGTACCCCCAACTGCTCCCCGGGCGCCGCAGCAATGGCTGCCCACTGCTCCGGGTGTGTGTTCACGGTGTGTGTGTTCACTGCTGTGTGTGTGCACTTGGATGGTCACCATACTTGGCCACATGTCACTTCACTTCACTTCACTTCATACGAGGGTCCCCCCCCACCACACACACACACACATGTTCGTTTTTGTGAATTGTGGGGTCATTCCATAGGCGTAATGGTTTTTATACTGTACAAACTGTATTTTCTCTCCCCCTACACTACCCCTACCCCTAAACCTAACCATCACCATCACTGTGCACACTTTTACTTTCTCACAAAAACTCATTCTGTATGATTTATAAGGCTTTTGAAAAGTTGGAACATGGGGAATGTCCTCATAAATCACCCTCTCCTTGTAATACCTATGTCATACCCATGTCATTATACACATTTGTGTCCTGATATGTCACAAAAACGCACACACACACACACATGAACCAACTCTAAGACTGAACACACTGAAATATATGGACTCATGTTGATTTTGATTTTTCTTTTTGATTAGTATGACTTTGTAAAAACATCTGTCGCTGGATGAAGCTTCCATCTTATTTTTCTACCCTAAAATAATTTGGCTGTCATTTACATTTGCACCTAGAAAAATTGTCTGCCATGTTGAATCTTCTGAATAATCTGGTAATTTAAATAAACTCATCATAAGCCATTTGTCTGATTCCACCCATAGGTGGCGCTACAAATACCAACCACATCTCTGTCTTTTCTGCAAGCATGTGTTTTCTAATGCTAATAAAACCTCTTCATTATTTCAGGTCTTTCTCTCGGGAATATGACTCTTTTATTCATGCATTTCCATTGTTCTGGATCTTGTCAGTTGATCTGCTTTGGACACTCATAAATCAAAGGCTTGGTGTGTTACCAATATATATTTTACCGTATTTTTACCGTCCCCTTCCATGAATCACCGCTGCTCCGGGCACCAGCTCTTTTTCCATTGCATGTCCTGATGGAAACAGAGAAAGAGTGTGTTTCTCATTAGTCCAGTGCCAAAGTGCAATCTCACACACACACACACACACACACAGTTGACCAGCAGGGCCGGGCTGATTGAGTTACAGAAGTTTTTGTCAGTACGAGAGTGAAGTGAAGCTCAAGGGAGCCGCGTAAAACAGCATGAGCTGTGAGGATGATCTTATCACTTGTGCTCGTTTCTTGGCTTCGCCATTGTCTTTCTCTGCTTCAGCATTTATATGATAGCAGATACACACACACACACACACACATTAAAACACTCATACTGACAGCGCCGTGCATCTGGAAGTCATCATTCCAGCAGCTGTGTGCTTCTCTCAGGCTTTCAGTGCTGCGGCTCCGTTCCAAAACACAGTGAGACGTCTACATAGACAGCACTTAAAGGCATCAAGGTGCACTTCTGATGTAAATATAAATAAATATACACTACCAGTCAAAAGTGTGGAATAATTAGGATTTGTTTAAGAAAAGAAGCCTCTTCTGCTCACTGAGGCTGCATTTATTTGATCAAAAATACAGTAAAAATAGTGAAATATTATTACAATTGAAATTAGCGGTTTTCTATGTGAATATATTGTGAAATGTAATTTATTCCTGTGATCAAAGCTGAATTTTCAGCATCATTCAGTGTCACATGATCCTTCAGAAGTCAATAGGGGCCTAGCACTGAAGGTGCGATGACACCCATTGTATTCGTTGGCGAACCGTATGAGGGAAAGTTATGAAATTTGGCACACTGATAGAGAACACTCCCATCATTAACTACAGCAAATTTGGTGTCTCTAGATCAAACTCTCTAGCGCCACCACTTTTACGAAATTTTCACTCATGTTTACCCTAATACCTTTTGAACCATAAGGGTTAGAAACCCTATTGAGCCAAGGAATTCCTCTGAGTCCTTGGCTCAATACGATTCGATTGCACCCTATGACGTCTTTTTCCATCATGAAACTTTTCCCGCCAAAATTTCCCACCAAAAAACCTACTTTTTCGAACTCCTCCTAGACGGTTGCTTCAATTTTCATGAAAATCAAATCAGATCAAATCAAATCATCTTCAGACTATGCTGGCAAAAACTTATCAAAAGCTTTTTGATATTCTTGAATAACGTGCAAACAAATTTAAAGAAGAGCATGCCAAGTTGGACACGAGGCTATATCTCCACGGCGCTTTAGCATATTCTGACCAAAGTTGGTACATGTCATCACAAGTATGACCTGAGGCTACATGCTGTGTTTTGGCACAGCACTACCTACTGGTCCGGAGATGGCAAAAGTTATGAGCGTATGAATATTTGATTTCACCACTAGTTGGCGCTGTCTCAAAACTTTTCAGGCTCCTTCAGGGCATTGTGCTGATGACCCTAGCAAATGCTGCATTTTTTTTATGGAACTCAGTATGGGTCATCAGCAAGATGCCATGAAGGAGCCCGAGAAGTTTCGAGACAGCGCCATCTAATGGTGAAATTAAATACTCAAATATTTAAATGCTCATAACTTTTGATGTGGTCCACTTATTTTCATGTGAGTCATCTCCTGAGATTCCTGAATTCTTGCCGAGTCCAATGATACCTAACATGCAAAGGTTTGTGCAACGTTGCGATTTAGCGTTAAAACATCATTCGTGAATATCTTTGAAATGCCAAAATGTTGATAGTAAGTGGCAAAAAAATCAAAAAAGCAAACCAAGTCATGCTTGGGTCATTTTTTATGTAATCATCCATATACATGTCTATAACTCCTAAACGAAATGAGATATTTCAACAAATTTGACACTTATTTATGGGTACACTCTGAGGACAGGTAAAAAAGTGGTGGGATTGTGCCTGTTGGTGGCGCTATAACTGAACAAAATATTAAATTGCCACTGACTACAATAAAGTATATGAAATAAAATGCTATATTTTACTTCTTGATTGCTTCTTTGTGCTCTGCCTCTTAATGGCTGCTTGCAGCTATATTTCTAGAATGTAACTGTTTGTTGAACATTAGTTTCTTTAGGCATATTGTTGCTGGTGTCAAAGTTTTATAAAATCAATAAATAACCATGCATTGCAGTGATTTCACAGCAGTTTTAACAGTAACTCTTGTGACTTTATTCTCTCTGTGATTTGGTTCTTGTCTGTACTGATGTTTGTTCAACCCGTCTCCAACTGGATCTGGATCAACTCCACTGTAAAATTAGTGCCAAACTCTCTTCAGGAATTATTTGTAGTTCACAAATCCGCACTGTTATGAGCTGTAAGTATATTATCATATCAAATCAGATTCACGCAAACATGAGCGCTGATGTTTATAGACGCACCACGTTTAGTTGTATATATTTCCAAGCATGAAAACAACACGCTTGAGTGTAAATCCACACAAACGCACACACACACACACACCCTCGTTCAGCTGTTGCCATGTCTCCAGAGAAGCTTTCATACGCTCTCTCTCACTCTCGGGGCCAGAGCTATCCATAACCTCCACTGGGAGTCGGATTAAGGGTCCTTAAACAGGCTCTCCTGCTGCCTGGGGCCTCCTTAAGTGATTCTACACTGTGGGCATTGAGCTTTATCTGTGTGTGTGTGAGTATATCTGCACCTACTTCAAACATGCAAACTGCTGCATCAAAAATCATTCTGTCATAATTTACTCGCCCTCATGTTGTTTCAAACCTGTATGACTTTCATTCTTCTCAGTGTTGGGGAAGCTACTCTGAAGCTGTAGTTTGACAAGCTACTCATAAATTAAAGTAAAGATACAGTCAAACTACCCTTCTGAAAAAGTAGTTAGCTACACTACAAGTTACTATCAAAAACATAGCTACCCAGCAAGCAGTTTTACATTTAAAAGATGTCTAATAGCCGTCCAAACACAGCCCTGATGTCTAGGCTAAAAAAAGGCAAAATCTGGGGTGTCAGTGAAAATGTAATAGTTGTCTAACCATAGCCCAAGAAGAGACTAGTCAAAGAAATGAAACCAAACACCTTAATCACTGTTGAGTTTGCTTACATGATAATTTATTTAGGCAAAAACAACATGTAACCAAGGTTATTTTGGCTAGAAGTGGATTACTCATAGCCAGACTATATCAGGTCTATAGTTAACCGAGACAGTGAAATGACGCGCTTCGCTCTGAAACCCACCACAACATACTTAATTAGATCACAGCTTTTGCCGTAAGCGCACTAAGCTATATTGTTTTCTTTTCGATTGACAGACTGCTTTGCCTAAGCAATGATGCAAAACACAAAGTTAGTGATCTTTTAGGTTCATTATAAAACTGTGGCAGATTAAACTATGAAGGGTCATCATAAAATCTGAAATAGACATTTGATGATATAGAGCGCAATAAAGCAGGACAATTAATCAATTTTAAAAGGCTATTATTCACCTGTATGTGCTTGAAGACTTCGACGCAGACAGCGTTTTAATCTTTGGCTTGCATAAATTCCATACAAAAGTGTAACTTTACTAGTCAATTAATGTGAAATATCTACTGTACGTCCTTCACATAATCATCAGAAGAATGAATGCAGCAAACAAATTAAATTGACTTCTTTTATTTTGTCATTTTTTGCAGTTTGGCAGCTCCAGCAGCTCATGGAAGAAAGAATAAATAGTGACAGAATTTCCTCCTTTCCTCTAGCTTCAGAGAACTCTTGACAATGAAAGCAGCTTCATTTATTCAAGTTCCCCTGCGCTCAAAGTCTCTTTTTCCTCTCACATGTTTTTCCCTGCAGGTCATCAGATTGGCAGAACAGAGAAAGAAAGTCTTGAATGAAGACAGAGGAGGAGGAGAGTAAGCCTCGTCGCACCCGTGCCATAGCCAGAGGAGTGAAATAAAACGCTTATTAATTGGTAATCTGAACATGCTGCTTTGGCTCAAACTCACATTACGGTTTAATCCAGATTCATATATTACACAGAGCTGATCGCTCAACACCTCCCATCCACATCTAGAGTTACAGACACACAACTGCATGAGAGCTGCACACACACACACTTTAAAGGGGTGGTTGATTATGATTTGCCTTTTTTAACTTTAGTTAGTGTGTAATGTTGCTGTTTGATCATAAACAACATCTGCAAAGTTACGACGCTCAAAGTTCAATGCAGAGGGAGATATTTCCTTTTACAGAAATCACTTTTTAAACGGCTGGTTGGGACTACAGCGAGCTTCTTCCTGGGTTGGTGACATCACAAACCCTAAAATTTACATAAACCCCGCCCCCAAGAACACGCAACAAAGGGGGCGGGGTCATGTTGGGCTGCTTTAGAGAAGAGGAAGAGTTGTTGTAGTAGAGTGTTGTTGTCATGCCGTCATTTTACGCCGGACTGCTTCACAAACGAGGCTCAATTCAACACAAAAGATGAACATGACGGCACATGCTAGTGGATGAGTTGAATCAACTCCACAGCAACTACATAAATTTATCCACTAACCATTCAGAAACGTCCAGTTTCATTCTAAAAGTTGTAACTTCTTCCTGAGTCTCTCCATCAGTGTCGACTCCGGTTTGAACAATGTAAGGCTGAACACCGTTACTGACAATCCTCATTTTGGCTGCGTGAGATTCTCCAGCTTTGTTGTTGTTGAGCTGTTAAAGCTCCGCCCTCTTCTGGAAAGGGGGCGGGGAGCAACAGCTCATTTGCATTTAAAGGGACACACACAAAAACAGCGTGTTTTTGCTCACACCCCAATAGGGGCAAATTTGACAAGCTATAATAAATGATCTGTGGGGTATTTTGAGCTGAAACTTCACAGACACATTCTGAGACACCAGAGACTTATATTACATCTTGAGAAAGAAGCATTATAGGTCCGCTTTAACATTCTTAGTTTTTCAGTTTCAGTTTTAGTGAGTTTTTGAGTGAACAATCCCTCCAACTATGCTGCAAAATGACAGTTTACGTTGTGTGAGGCAAATCTCGCTGGATTTTATAAAGATGATGTTTTGCCAATAAAGCATCATGTCTGTTTATGTTTTGTAGAAGTATGCAGCTTGTGACTCGGCTCATCATGAGACATTGTTGACATACGTGCACGTCAAGAGCGCATTCATCTGACAAGCCTTCAGCACAGCTGGCTTTTGTCACAAAATCAATTGAGAGCGGTTCCTCATTGTCCAGCGCTTAAAGCCGGTCATCATGTGACCTGCTCGGCATGCTGGGAGACGACTGCTGTGCTCCGCATGATTGGATGAAGTGCTTCATTGTCCGTCTGCACAACCCTTTGCATTCACACCGACCAGAGCACATTTAATTGTAAAAGTGAAAACACATATACTCTGAGTTTGAGATTTTTTTTTTTGGGCTCTACTAGAACAGGTTTTCCTGCTTGAATGTTGATTATTTTCCTCATATTCTCCATTGTTGCAGCTCCTCTCTTCCCAGTCTGTCAGTAACGCTCTGTTTAGTTCCTGTCTCTATGAAGCCCCTCCTTCTGAAAAGCACAATGTGCTCTGATTGGTCGGCTGGAGCAGTGTGTTGTGATTGGTGTTTGGGAAATGTCCCGCCCCTTACCATAACCACCAGTTTCAACACACTACTAACTAACTCAACCAGGCCCCGCCCCTTTATTCTGCGTATGAATTATTTAAAAGAGGAATATTGTGACGAAAACTCAAAACTACAAAGTTCAGAAACACTGACACTGAATCATGAATGGTGAGCATGAAGAACTCATTAAAGGCCTCGTTTATGAGTTATGAAAACATGCTGTAAGTTCCTCCTGGTCCAGATCAGCATCTACCTCTGTCTCTCACTGAAGACTGAATGAGGCTTTATTCAGATAACCCTGGGGGGCGTGGCCTTGCACTTGATTGACAGCTCATTAAACACTGCAGATGGGACAGGGTCAAGCCTCTGACCCCGGGTGGCCATGAGGGTCAAAGGTCAAGCAGCCTGCTCTATTTGCATTTGTGATTGTTTAAAGACAAAAGCAATAAAAGCGCATTGGTAAAGATGTCACAGTGGCTTCTGCAGTATGCAGTACATATGTTTAGTATTATTTATATGCTATTATAGTTATTCAAATTTTGAATTAGCTTTCTTTTTTTTTATATTTTATGTTTTTATGGCTTTTTATTTACTTTTTAAAAATATTTGTTTTTATATATATTTTTTTTTTCAGTTTTAATTTTAGTAATTTTAGTACTTTAGTACTTTATTTTCTAATTTTCGTTAGTTTTTTTGTTTGTTTTTCATTTAATATTTATATTTTATTTTAGTTCATCTTTATTTTAATGTACTAAAATAGTATTAGTTTTAGTTAATATCAACACTGGTTGTAGAAGTACTGTATCCCACAATGCAATGTGCTCAACTTCCTCATTATTTGTTCATTAAAACTCATTTAACCTCAAATTATTTTTAGAAAATGGAATTAAAATGCAAATTTTTAATGTTATTTAATGTTTAGTGTTATTTTAGTTATTTTTAAATAAGATTTTATTTTTATAATTTTGTTTTTATTTTAATTTCAGTTAAAATTTGGCATTTTTGTTGCATGTTTTTGTCATTTTTATTTATATATTTTATTTATATATTATTATTATTATATTTTAGTACTTAAACCTATACTTAAACAAAAATAAGAAATGTTGCCTTGGCAACTAGCTAAAATAAAATGTAAGTTTTTGTAATATTTTTAGTTAATATAATCATAACCCTGCTGACAATGTAGCATACTTCTGTTTGAAGTGTGTATTGTTTCAGAAGGCAGGCAGTATGCAGCACATCTAGTGTGTAGTATGCAGTAAGCAGTCTGCTAATAATCCATTTCAAACATCACCAGGGGTCAAAGGTCAGAAATGACAAGTTTTCTGTTGACAAGAACATCAGCCTAATTTCATAACCCACGATTCTCCTCTTTTCCCGTTTGAATTGTACTTAGTTCAAACCTCAAGGTGAAGCTGGTTACTGTGAAACTCAAACAGGTGAAGAGTTTAAAGAAAAGCTCTTGACTGTTGTACACGTGTGTGTGTGTGTGTGTGTCGCAGGAAAACAGCTGCTCAAACCGCAGGACAGCGCGAGGACGAACACCTGTGGGTGTCAGAGAGACAGACGCATCATCCCTCTCTGATCAAACACCTGCAAACTTCCACACAACTGCAGAAGTACACTGTTCAGTCCATAACGCAGATGCTCTGAGATCAGCTCTTTGTTCACACATTTCTGGAATTGAATCTTTCCAGCAGCTTTTTAAGTGTATTCATGTGTTTTGTAAAGTGTTACACATGAAGGTATTCATATTGCATGTTGCAATGCATTATATACAGCATATTTTCATAAACAAATCTAACCAAAGTTAACATGCATTATAATATTCACAGATTCCTTGTTACATCTGAAATTGGTTGTTTGTGTTTGAATGCATTATATTTTTTGAACAGCATGTGCATTACAAGGCCAAAATAATGCATTCAAATACTTTCATAATGCATTATATAAAGACTTCAAGTAAAGTGTTATCATGAGTTTTTACAAGCAGGTTTCCTGAAAGATTTCTGATATTGATTAGATAAACGTGCTTCTAAAAGTGCTTCAGCTTTATGAGATGATTGTGATCAACAGATGGCAAATGTTTGTGGGAAAGTGTTGGGTAAGTTACTCTAAAAAAACAATTCATTATGGCCATACTTTAGTTTAGGGTCCAGTTTAGGGACTTTTGCCTCAATAAACTCCTAATTACTGCTTGCTAATAGTAAGGTAGAGGTGACGTTTAGGTATTGGGTAGGATTAAGAGATGTACACTTTAAAAAATGCTCGGTTAAAAACAACCCAAGTTGGGTTGAAAATGGACAAACCCAGCGATTGGGTTAAATGTTTGATCAACCTGCTGGGTAGTTTTATTGAACTCAACTATTGTTTAAAAATGACTGTATTTCTTGCTTAAAATGAACCCAAAATATGTTGGAAATTAATGTTTAATAAACAATAATTAAACAATATACATTTATAAAATTGCTTATTAATAAATGTTCACCTTTTGATTATTATTGTTGCCTCTTGTAATTATGTCTGATTTTTAATTTCCAACATATTTTGGAAATATTTTTAAGCCATATAGTCATTTTTAACCAATAGTTGAGTTAAATAAAACTGCCCAGCAGGTTAGTCAAACATTTAACCCAAACTTGGGTTGTTTTTAACCCAGCATTTTGTTAGAGTGTAATGCAGAATAAGGCATTAATATGTGCTTTATAAGTACTAATAAACAGCCTATATACTATTAATATGCAAGTTAATAGTGAGAATTACTCTAAACTAAAGTGTGACCTTAATTACTATCTACTAATTACATCTTCAACAGTGTAATTAGGTTACTGTGGTAATTTCTGCATTACTTATTACTTTCTTAATCTCATATCATAGACATGAATCCGCTCTTATCATTCTTTCAAATAAACAGTAAAAAATTACATAAATTATTTTTTAACTGACCAAAGAGAGAAGGTTACATTAAAAACATATATTTAAACATCAGACGTTAAATTTTGATGTTAAATAGACTGTTTTATACAGAACTGTTCTAAAGTCTATACAGTATTTAATGCAATTACATCAGAAGTAATTACAGAAACATTAAGAGTAATTTTTCAAGGGAAAAGTATCAAATTACAGTAATTACTAGTAATGCATTAATGGGAAATAAGTGCAAATAAACCTACAAATAAACTATGCAACACAACTTTTTGATTTCATATGCTTAAAACAAGCACCTCAAACTCCAATATAACTATCAAAGATATATTCTAAGAACAGTTTGCTAACGTTCCCAATAATTTATTAAAACATCCAATTTTTTAAAATGTTTTAAAAATTATTTTCTTGATTACAGGTCCTTCTCAAAAAATTAGCATATTGTGATAAAGTTCATTATTTTCCATAATGTAATGATAAAATTAAACTTTCATATATTTTAGATTCATTGCACACCAACTGAAATATTTCAGGTCTTTTATTGTTTTAATACTGATGATTTTGGCATACAGCTCATGAAAACCCCAAATTCCTATCTCAAAAAATTAGCATATTTCATCCGACCAATAAAAGAAAAGTGTTTTTAATACAAAAAAAGTCAAGCTTCAAGTAATTATGTTCAGTTATGCACTCAATACTTGGTCGGGGATCATTTTGCAGAAATGACTGCTTCAATGCGGCGTGGCATGGAGGCAATCAGCCTGTGGCACTGCTGAGGTGTTATGGAGGCCCAGGATGCTTCGATAGCGGCCTTAAGCTCATCCAGAGTGTTGGGTCTTG
>RJVU01015164.1:631956-656413 GCA_003731715.1 Anabarilius grahami | reverse complement strand
TTTCAAAACACTGCTTCAGGAAGCTTCGGAGCGTTATGAATCAGTGTATCGAATCATGATTCGGATCGCGTGTCAAACTGCTGAAATCACGTGACTTTGATGCTCCGAACAGCTGATTCGATACGCTGATTCATTACGCTCCGAAGCTTCCTGAAGCAGTGTTTTGAAATCGGCCATCACAATATAAGTCGTTATTTTGTTTTTTTGGCGCACCAAAAATATTCTTGTGGCTTTATAATATTAATATTGAACCACTGTACTCACATGAACTGATTTAAATATGTTTTTAGTACATTAATGGATCTTGAGAGAGGAAATGTCATTGCTCAGGCCTCACTGAGCCATCGGATTTCATCAAAAATATCTTAATTTGTGTTCTGAAGATGAACGAAGGTCTTACGGGTGTGGAACGGCATGATGGTGAGTAATTAATGACAGAATTTTAATTTGGGTGAACTAACCCTTTAAGGCACTATTCCATTTGATCATTCTTTAAACATTCTGAGAATGTTACTTTTGAATGTTCTCTGAACATTCCGAAACAAGTTGTAACATTTAAAAAATCCAACTGGACGAACATCCAGCTGAAACATTTGTAATGTTTTGAGAACATCATTAAAGACCACATAACTGAACTCTCAATAATGAGAACCTCGCCAGAACGTCAGAATCTTCCTCCCACATTAGAGCTCTGATGTATCTCTTTATGTTTGCTGAACGTGTCACGTGTCATGGGTGAGTTCCTGAGGAACCCGCATGCTCTCGAACAGCTTTAGAGCCGTAACTCACGGCCAGAGGCTCGTATGTCAACACGTATTATCAAGTGATTCTGTGGACAGATCAATTACTGCAGCGCTGAAGCAGCTAATATCCCAGCAGCCCGAGGGTTTCACGGCCTATCTGTAATTAAACCTTATCGCGCCGGACGGGGAAGGATCACACTTGGCCATTTGAAACGTCTCAAGGCGAGAGTCGTCCTGAACCTTCTGCAGAAAGACTCCATTAACACAAACGGCTCCGGAACACCTCGGGTTTGTTATGGAGCGCAGGTTACACAGAGTTTCTTGCTTTTTAAAATAAGAGTCTGTAAAGCATCAATCTCGCTTCTGCCTCTTGGCGTACGCTGAGCTAAACACTCATTCCTGTCTTTTCTTTGGCTGTTGAGCAAGTCCAAATGTTTGAGATTAGAAGCAATTATTACAAAATAATGTCATGTGAGTGTAGATGAACTCAAAACATCTGTGATGGACACTGTTCGATAAATGAAGTTTGCAGTGTGTGTGTGTGAGTGAGAGTGTGTGTGAGAGAGAGAGAGTGTGTGTGTGTGAGAGAGAGAGAGAGTGTGTGTGCGTGTGTGAGTGAGTGTGTTTGAGTGTGTGAGTGTTTGAGAGAGTGTGTGTGTGTGTGTGTGTGTGTGTGAGTGTTCTTGTTTATATTACATCGTGGGACCAAATGTCCCCACGATGTAATAAAAACCTGAGATCACCTACAACGAGGGAAATGGATTAATAAACATACTTAATGATGTTTTTTTGAAAATGTAAAAATGCAGAATGTTTCCTGTGATGGTTAGGTTTAGGGGTAGGGGTAGTGTAGGGGGATAGAATATACAGTTTGTACAGTATAAAAACCATTACGCCTATGGAGAGTCCCCACTAAGATAGCAAAACAAACCAGTGTGTGTGTGTGTGTGTGTGTGTGTGTGAGTGTGTGTGTGTGTGAGAGAGAGAGAGTGTGTGTGTAAATGTGGCAGGTTTGGGGTTTCACACTCCAGCAAACAATTACAGTCGTCCACAATAGTTCATCTGAAGCTTGACGGAAACGAGCCGCTGTTTGATTCTCAGCTGTGGAAATCTGACACTACGACTGAGTCATGAGGATGAGTCACAGCTTATTAAATATAAAGATTAGGGGTCAAATGTAAAAAATGATCTACTTTGTCTCTGAGGTTTTGAAGTCCTCCGAAGAAAAGGCAAACATCCTTCTCCAGCGCTTTGATGCGGTCGAACAACAATGAGAAACGACCGTGGAAGCAATTAGTCTGTCAGAGACGCTTCGACAGTAATTAAAGGCAAATGTCTAATTTCCTTTGTTTTGTTTCTCGTCAGACATACAGTCTGTCGCCTCCGCCATCAACGCAACAGAACTTCAGCTTTCTTCTGTGGTTTAAAAATACACGATTAATCCGATAACAACCTGGTTGACAAATGTGTGACAAAAAACATTCTATCACACCCAATACATGACCTTTGAAAACAGCATCAGATGACCTCTTCAATCTCAAATGAAGCTCAACTGTTTTACGCACTGGTCAGTATTTTCTGCGCGAGCTTCAGCGTCAGGTCAGGAGTAATGAGAGCCTGTCAGCGTCCGTCACAGAGTCTGTGGATGATGAACTGCACCGCAGGCCTGTGAGGGGTAAAATCTTCCAGAGCTCATCATAATTACAGCCTGAGCTCTGGTTCCTCGACCGAGGCTAATCTAGGACACAGATCATTCATGTCCCTGCAGTGTACATGATCTGTGAGTACTGACGATGATGAATATAACAGACCGAAACCCTTCGTAGATCTGGCTTCAGGTTTCACACTGTAGTGAGGATGAATTTTTAACAGTTAAATCATCTCTGCAACATTTAGAAAGACATTTAGAAACACTTTACAGTAAGATCTGTTAACATTAGGGCCATGACCCACAAAGCTGATGATACTAGTTTCTGGGGTGTGATCCACATGTCGGCGATTCAGCATGTTGAATGGGTCACTCTGATTGGCTGTTCAGTTTAATGAAGGAGTCGGGGCACGAGAATTAAAAATTTAAAGTGATGAAAGCGAGCAAAGAAGTCAAGAAGGCTGTTTTAATTTTACGTCATCTGACAAAAGCATTTCAATACGCAAATATTTTCATAACAAGACGAGCCGCCTGGAATGAGGAAAGTGATCAGCTTGATTGATAATCAAAATGGTAATCAAGCGCTGCTTTGTTCCTGCTCTGCAGTCCTAGTTTCAGTTTCGTCTGTAGTCTTTTTTGCAGTGAGTTCAAGCATAGTTTTTTGGCCGAGAGGCAGGCGACGCGAAGCGACAACACAGTCGGCTTTTGTTGACACTAACTCTTTGATGTCAGCTTGAAATCACGGCCTTTAGTGAACTACATTAGTTAACATGAACAAAGAAGAATGCTTCTAGATCATTTATTAAACTTGAATGTTGATCTTCCCCACCATTGATGGAATTTTCTGGCAATCCGTGTTTTCACTGTTATATGGTAGGGGGCGCTATTATGCATCTTCTGAAAATTGACATTTACATTTACATTTATGCATTTGGCAGACGCTTTTATCCAAAGCGACTTACATTGCATTATACTATACATTTGTATCGGAGTATGTGCAATCCCTGGGATCGAACCCATGACCATGCTCTAACCACTGAGCTACAGGAAAGCACGGAATCAGCAGGAAAATATACAGAATCTCCAGATCAAAACATGGGCTAAAAAAAGAAGAAGCAGAAACAAGCGATAAAAGACTACACATTGTAGTCTTTAAAAAAAAATTTTTTGTTCAAAATGTTGCAGTTTTTGTTAAATTATGCAAATGTTGATTAAAAAATGCATAAAGCTTTCTTTTGATATATTGCATGTTCAGATATTCATACAGCAAAATATTTTGGGGCCATGGAATTTTTGTGAAAATGATCAAAAACGCTGGCGGTGAAAGAGTTCACATTTACCAATACTCTACATTTTTAAAAGAAAAGTTGCACTGTGAAAATGAAAATTTAAATGAAAATTCGAACAAACCAGTGAACAGTTGTATATTAACTAACATTAATAGCAAACTAATACTAATGCGTTTTTCTACAATACATATTGTTTCAAAGCAGCTTCACAGAAAATGCATGATGTTTGGATGTTTAAAAATATAAATTGCTCATTGTAAGTTCATGTCAGCGAATGCATCAACAAAATATAGCTGCAAGCAGCAAATATCGGGGTTCAAGCACTTTAAGGCCTGTCAGCACATGCGTAAAAGAGCATTATGTTTTAATTAGCAAGCCTGTAACCATCTCGATCATAGATGGAAAAGACCATTATAGAAATATATAGTTTTTAAAGCTTTTTAACAGTTATCGAGTTTGAGCCAAAAACCTAGGACTAGTTCGCCAAAGTTGTTTTTTGAAACAATCTCCAATATTTATCGAACGATTTGATGGACAGCGACGGTCCTAGAGGCACGATACATGATTCTTTTACGCACATGAAAAACACAAAGGCGCCAATTTCTTTTGAATTTCTCACAGGCCTCTAGGGCTGTGAGTCAAACAGACCCAGTGAGTTTCGTTTCGATCGGCCTCCGTTAACCTTGTCTGACAGCTGCTCAAACTTCATTGGCAGATGGAGGACATGTTTTTTGAGATGCATCAATGTCCTCATAGACAGTCATGGCACCTCGGACAAAGACACTGCATGCCAATTGTCAAGTCAATCGGATTAACGGTGAAGTAGTTATAGCCAGTTTCTTTTTTTTTTTCCTGTTATGGTGCCACCAAGTGGCCATCGCCGTGTCCTTTTTTACGCAACCACAGAATGAATTCTTACATATGTGTGCGAAGTTTGGAGCAAATATCTCATTCTGTTCACGAGTTATAGCCAAAAGTGGCTCCGCACACTTTGAACGTTTTGGTGGCCCTTAGGGATCATGAATAAAAATTTCAACCTTTTTTGTTAATTATTGACAATCAGACTCAAGAGAATCTCGCTGCACTGATTTGGTTCCAATCGGGCCAAAAACCTAGGACTAGTTCGCAAAATTACGTTTTTCAAAAAATCCTACGCGCCTACGCCAAATGGTTCTGAAGTTATGGGCCATTTTGTACTTTTGACCGCTGTAGCGCCCCCGTCAGGCCGATTGGGGCGAGCATTGGTGACGTTGTAGATGGTATGAGTACTACCAGCCCTCAAAGTTTCAAGCCTCTACGATTTACGTTTTGGTCTGCCCGATCACTTTTAGGGGAGAATGATGATCCTTGGAAATTTTAACAATTACAATAGAGTAATAATTGTATTGGGTACACCTAATAATTAGGCCTGATTGTAAAGTGTTACAGAAACATTGTCTCATATCTATGCATGCTTTTTTGGAAATGTTGCATTTCATTCTAAAAAAAAAGCTGCAAGTCAATTACATAATTTAAAAGATTTTGATTGAGAACATCGGGAGATTTAAATTGTAAATATTTTCTGGTCAAACTTTGAAGCTTTTGTGAGCTTGAACTGCTGTTGAACATCACGTTATTTACTTTTAACCCTTACAAAGTGTCACTGAATTGCTTTTAATGTCTCAACACTAGTTTTGAGCTTGAAAACACTGTATGTATTTGTCCACATGCACTTGTTGTGAAGCGCAAGTGAAGCTCAACACCATGTAGCCTCAGGCGGCGGATGAAAGAATCTGTCATTTCAGATTTTTTTTTGTTCAAAATGTTGCAGTTTTTGTTAAATTATGCAAATGTTGATAAAAAATGCATAAAGCTTTCTTTTGATATATTGCATGTTCAGATATTCATACAGCAAAATATTTTGGGGCCATGGAATTTTTGTGAAAATGATCAAAAACGCTGGCGGTGAAAGAGTTCACATTTACCAATACTCTACATTTTTAAAAGAAAAGTTGCACTGTGAAAATGAAAATTTAAATGAAAATTCGAACAAACCAGTGAACAGTTGTATATTAACTAACATTAATAGCAAACTAATACTAATGCGTTTTTCCACAATACATATTGTTTCAAAGCAGCTTCACAGAAAATGCATGATGTTTGGATGTTTAAAAATATAAATTGCTCATTGTAAGTTCATGTCAGCGAATGCATCAACAAAATATAGCTGCAAGCAGCAAATATCGGGGTTCAAGCACTTTAAGGCCTGTCAGCACATGCGTAAAAGAGCATTATGTTTTAATTAGCAAGCCTGTAACCATCTCGATCATAGATGGAAAAGACCATTATAGAAATATATAGTTTTTAAAGCTTTTTAACAGTTATCGAGTTTGAGCCAAAAACCTAGGACTAGTTCGCCAAAGTTGTTTTTTGAAACAATCTCCAATATTTATCGAACGATTTGATGGACAGCGACGGTCCTAGAGGCACGATACATGATTCTTTTACGCACATGAAAAACACAAAGGCGCCAATTTCTTTTGAATTTCTCACAGGCCTCTAGGGCTGTGAGTCAAACAGACCCAGTGAGTTTCGTTTCGATCGGCCTCCGTTAACCTTGTCTGACAGCTGCTCAAACTTCATTGGCAGATGGAGGACATGTTTTTTGAGATGCATCAATGTCCTCATAGACAGTCATGGCACCTCGGACAAAGACACTGCATGCCAATTGTCAAGTCAATCGGATTAACGGTGAAGTAGTTATAGCCAGTTTCTTTTTTTTTTTCCTGTTATGGTGCCACCAAGTGGCCATCGCCGTGTCCTTTTTTACGCAACCACAGAATGAACTCTTACATATGTGTGCCAAGTTTGGAGCAAATATCTCATTCTGTTCACGAGTTATAGCCAAAAGTGGCTCCGCACACTTTGAACGTTTTGGTGGCCCTTAGGGATCATGAATAAAAATTTCAACCTTTTTTGTTAATTATTGACAATCAGACTCCAGAGAATCTCGCTGCACTGATTTGATTCCAATCGGGCCAAAAACCTAGGACTAGTTCGCAAAATTACGTTTTTCAAAAAATCCTACGAGCCTACACCTAATGGTTCAGGAGTTATGGGCCATTTTGTATTTTTGACCGCTGTAGCGCCCCCGTCAGGCCGATTGGGGCGAGCATTGGTGACGTTGTAGATGGTATGAGTACTACCAGCCCTCAAAGTTTCAAGCCTCTACGATTTACGTTTTGGTCTGCCCGATCACTTTTAGGGGAGAATGATGATCCTTGGAAATTTTAACAATTACAATAGAGTAATAATTGTATTGGGTACACCTAATAATTAGGCCTGATTGTAAAGTGTTACAGAAACATTTTCTCATATTTATGCATGCTTTTTTGGAAATGTTGCATTTCATTCTAAAAAAAAAAGCTGCAAGTCAATTACATAATTTAAAAGATTTTGATTGAGAACATCGGGAGATTTAAATTGTAAATATTTTCTGGTCAAACTTTGAAGCTTTTGTGCGCTTGAACTGCTGTTGAACATCACGTTATTTACTTTTAACCCTTACAAAGTGTCACTGAATTGCTTTTAATGTCTCAACACTAGTTTTGAGCTTGAAAACACTGTATGTATTTGTCCACATGCACTTGTTGTGAAGCGCAAGTGAAGCTCAACACCATGTTGCCTCAGGCGGCGGATGAAAGAATCTGTCATTTCAGAGGGAAGCAGAATAAAGAAGATCTCACCCGGCCCGAGGCCAAGAAATACCGAAGACGACTCGAGCCGAGCTTTAGTGAAGAAGACGAGCAATTTGTTTGGAGAGCAGATCTCTCTGAGGACCCGTCGCTCGGTTTGATGTATTAATCTCGTGACGGGTGAAATACATATTGTGTTCTTCTCCACACGCTCACCTGTGCTCCTTTCTCTGTCTGTCTCGCTTTGTCTGTTGTTCTTCTCCACCTGTAACACTGCAGTTCCAGCGATCGCCTTTCATCCTCTTTCTATCTGCTTTATTCACCCTCTTCCTCTTCTCACCTTTCAACCCTCAAGAAAACGTGTCATTTTCTCACATACAGCAGTTGTTCATTATGTGAAAAGCACATGAATCTTATCATTATCTCCAACACTTGTGAGCAGAAAGTGCTCACAACTGACTGTGAGAATGAGACACATTTACTGAAAATCATCTTTATATGAGATAATTATTCCATTATCAAGTCAATGTCAAAATCAAGTCTTCAAAAGAATGAAGCCAACCTATTAGGCTTTTGGACTATTGCAGAAAATAAGCTCTGTGATCGACACAAGTTTACGATTCTGACACGTTTTGTCCATCATGACGATTTTCACACATGAACACAACAGCAGAAGTGAAACGTAGGCTCTAAGTGAACTACACCACAACAACGTGACACCATTAAACTCCTTCAGCCTTTTTTTAAAACACTTTCCCTGAAAGTCTGAGTTAGAATAGTTTGATTATAAACAACGAGTGAGTAGATGAGTTCATCTGTTCAGCATAATGATATGATATATATTACATCTTGTAAAAGGGGCATTATAGGTTTATATTCCTATAATGTAATCTATTCATTACATTATATTCAAGTTTGAAATGTTGCATACGCCAGTATTCAGTGTATACTGTGTAGTGTGCAGGGCGCAAGCGTTCAGAACACTGCCATTGTCCTGCTTTGATTTCATCCAAACATTTCCAATCATAATTCAAAGGCACAAACACTGCAGCAAGACACTATTTTCTTATTTTCACATGGATTTGTTGGCAAAAAGAGGTGTTGTATCCTGATGGAGGATGGATTAGTCTCCTCTCACTCCTGCTGTCTTTATCTCCTGCCACACACTTCAGAGCCGCCGCAGGCAGTTTGTGTGTTTGAAGACATTTAAGTTCTGCAGCAGATGGTGGCACACACAGGTCAACCATGATCTCTGTGATGATCTCAACCAATCAGAGCTCAGAGCTCAGTTTGAGGTCCTCACATGATTCAGTGCTTTACTGCGACTAAAGCAAGAGGGTTTTTGTGATTGCCATCAGAAGGTAATGCTTTCCTTTAAAGTTTTGCACTGGTGCATCTTGATAAATTCATATACCAAATAATAACTGAGGAATTTCCCAGAGTGTCACTCTGAGGTGATGTGGATTCACAGGTGTGTCAGCCTCAGACGCTTTCCTGTGCAGACAGGAAGTCTTTGTCAAACCTCAGGATAGGAGTTGAACTCTTTAAGGCATGTGACTTCTCTGAAGTGGCCGTCCTGTGTGTTAGTCAGTAGCTGCAGTGACAATAATGCAGAAAAAAAAATCTGCATCTGTCTGTATGAATAAAACTAAACAGACGTGCAACTGTTGTCTTTTAATTATAGGATTAATTAAGAGATTAATTAGCTTTTTTCCAGAAATGAAACACACATAGTGATGTGATCGATCCTTTAGCACCAAGTGTTAAAGTGTTCTCAATGTTTTTCTTTCTTTCTTTCTTTCTTTTTCTTTTTTGCTTCTGTAGCGCCAGTAACTGCAACGTGCTTCAATCACAATCACCTGGAAAACACCCAGAACACCCTAGCAACGTCATAACGACGTGCTACAATCATAATCACCCTGGGAACCACCCAGAACACCCTAGCAACGCCATAACGACGTGCTACAATCACAATCACCCTGGGAACCACCCAGAACACCCTAGCAACGCCATAACGACGTGCTACAATCACAATCACCCTGGAAACCACCCAGAACACCCTAGCAACGCCATAACGACGTGCTACAATCACAATCACCCTGGATACCACTCAGAGCACCCTATCAGTGCCATAGCGATGTGCTACAATCATAATCACCCTGGGAACCACCCAGAACACCCTAGCAACGCCATAACGACGTGCTACAATCACAATCACCCTGGGAACCATCCAGAACACCCTAGCAATGCCATAACGACGTGCTACAATAATAATCACCCTGGGAACCACCCAGAACATCCTAGCAACGCCATAACGACGTGTTACAATCACAATCACCCTGGAAACCACCCAGAACACCCTAGCAACACCATAACGACGTGCTACAATCACAATCACCCTGGATACCACTCAGAGCACCCTATCAGTGCCATAGCAACGTGCCACAATCACCCTGGAAACCACCCAGAACACCCTAGCAACGCCATAACGACGTGCTACAATCACAATCACCCTGGATACCACTCAGAGCACCCTATCAGTGCCATAGCAACGTGCTACAATCATCCTGGAAACCACCCAGAACACCCTAGCAACGCCATAACGACGTGCTACAATCACAATCACCCTGGGAACCACCCAGAACACCCTAGCAATGCCATAACGATGTGCTACAATAATAATCACCCTGGGAACCACCCAGAACATCCTAGCAACGCCATAACGACGTGTTACAATCACAATCACCCTGGAAACCACCCAGAACACCCTAGCAACGCCATAACGACGTGCTACAATCACAATCACCCTGGAAACCACCTAGAACACCCTAGCAACGCCATAACGACGTGCTACAATCACGATCACCCTGGGAACCACCCAGAACACCCTAGCAACGCCATAACGACGTGCTACAATCACAATTCACCCTGGGAACCACCCAGAACACCCTAGCAAAACCATAACGACGTGCTACAATTACAATCACACTGGAAACCACCCAGAACACCCTAGCAACGCCATAACGATATGCTACAATCACAATCACCGTGGATACCACTCAGAGCACCCTATCAGTGCCATAGCAACGTGCTACAATCACCATGGAAACCACCCAGAACACCCTAGCAACACCATAATGACGTGCTACAATTACAATCACCCTGGGAACCACCCAGAACACCCCAGCAATGCCATAACGACGTGCTACAATCACAATCACCCTGGAAACCACCCAGAACACCCCAGCAACGCCATAACGACGTGCTACAATCACAATCACCCTGGAAACCACCCAGAACACCCCAGCAACGCCATAACGACGTGCTTCAATCACAATCACCCTGGAAACCACCCAGAACACCCCAGCAACGCCATAACGACGTGCTACAATCACAATCACCCTGGGAACCACCCAGAACACCCTAGCAACGCCATAACGACGTGCTACAATCACCCTGGAAACCACCAAGAAACACCCTAGCAACGCCATAACGAAGTGCTACAATCACAATCACCCTGGAAACCACCCAGAACACCCCAGCAACGCCATAACGACGTGCTACAATCACAATCACCCTGGAAACCACCCAGAACACCCTAGCAACGCCATAACGACGTGCTACAATCACAATCACCCATAATGACGTGCTACAATCACAATCACCCTGGAAACCACCCAGAACACCCTAGCAACGCCATAACGATGTGCTACAATCACAATAACCCTGGAAACCACCCAGAACAACCTAGCAATGCCATAACGACGTGCTACAATCACAATCACCCTGGAAACCACCCAGAACACCCTAGCAACGCCATAATGACGTGCTACAATCACAATCACCCTGGAAACCACCCAGAACACCCTAGCAACACCATAACGACGTGCTACAATCAAAATCACCCTGGAAACTACACAGAAAAACCTCAGGATCATGGTAGTGACTTTTGCACAGGCACTTAAAATCTATTTGTACTTGTCAAATGTATTTATATACATTAGTGTCACAGTTTGATTCAATATGCTGATTAGAGTTAAATGTGTTATGATAATATGTAACTGCAAGATTGACACTGTTATTAAACTTGAACCGAATTGATCTAGATAATGACACTATTATCTTTTTAGAGCTGCTTTGCAAACAGAAATTAAGTTTGTTTGCTAATTATTTGATTTTACAACATTAACACTGTTATTGTTGTGTGTGTGTGTGTGTGCACGTTTTTGTGACATATCAGGACACAAATGTGTATACTGACATGGGTATGACATAGGTATTACAAAAAGAGGTGACTTGTGTGTGTGTGTGTGGTTCAGGTAAAGCCAACATTATGGGGACCAAATGTCCTCACAAATATTGTAATACCAGAAATCCTTTTTTTGGTCCCTATAAGGAAAACAACTTATAAATCATACAGAATGAGTTTTTTTTTTAATGTAAAAATGCAGAAAGTTTTCTGTGATGGTAGGTTTAGTTTAAGGGGATAGAATATACAGTTTGTACAGTAGAAAAAACATTACATCTGTGGAAAGCCTGCATAAAACATGGAAACAAGTATGTGTGTGTGTGTGTGTGTGTATGTGTGAGCGAGAGAGAGAAGAGTGTGTACTCTCTCTCTTTCACTTGCTGACTCACTATGTGGTTTCAAGTGCTGAAGCTTATTAACGACTCTGAGCATCTGAGTTTATTATTGTAACTGAATGTGAGCTTCATTTCCAGTAAATAAAACTGTGTGTGTGTGTGAGTGTACTGACAGCACATTAAACACATATAGAATTATAATTATATTTTCTTCTAAAAAAACAGACCCAATTATCAGTCCAAAAAGCGCTGTTCTTCTTCCTCAGTGTTTCTGTCTCGTTTTCCAGCACAAATATCTAAACATTCTTAAATCAAGATACATTTAATGGAGAAGCAAAATGGCTTTGTTTTCAGTCTTCTCTTGTTTTTCTGAAAGTATCAAAATGAAGTGAGTTTATGCTTTAAACAAGAACAACTATCTCCCAATGGGGTCAGAAAAATAACTTGTTTCCCTTTGAATTAAGTTGATATTTTTGACCCCATTGGAAGATATTTGTTCTTGCTTTAAGCATAAACTCACTTCATTTTAATGCATTTTTCCAGAAAACAATGCAAGACGACTGTAAAAAAATATTTGCAGTAAAATGTTTGTCATCCAGTAAGAGTGTAGAATGTGGAGCAGCTCAAATCATTTAATGAGAAATGTCTGAGTTCATTTTGAGATCTCTGACTTTTGATTCCACATTTTGGTGTCTTGAGCAAATCTGAGCACATTTTGAGACATAGTCAAGATCTCTTCTGAAACTCTAGAGGAGATTACTGGGAACAAAAGCAGCTGAAATAGTTAATTTCTAATAGACACACGCTTCATTAATTTGTCACCTCTTGTGAAATCATGATGTATGTAGCGACTGACACGTTGTTTGTGTTTTGCCATAACAGTACAGTCATTTGTGTAATCATTAATGACTCATACCCATAATATCTCTCTCTTCCCCTCATATTTCACCAGTGATTGTCTCGAATAAGTCAAACTGGCATGTGGGGTCCCAGGAGGAGGCCAATGGAAATGGAAAGACGATTACGCAGAGCCATAAAGCTGAAGAAACTGTACAGACACGGCCTTTCACTGTCATACGGCAAAAAAATTATTTTCTCCCCCAGGATTTTTTCTGTTGTTTTCCAGTAAAAATATATAAACATTGTTAAATCAAGATGCATTTATTTGATAAGCAATTTGGCAAGATATTAAGTCATGTCTGGTGTTGAAAATCCTTCATCTAATTTGGCGTTCCGAGTCAAAAATGACCCTTTTTGGATCTGATTGGTTGTAGGCCTCATCGATCTGAGCTCATGCACTTCAGTTTTTGAGTGAAAAAAGTTCAGTCAAGCTTATTCACCTCAACAAAAACTCAGATCAATGAGGCCTACAATCAATCAGATCCAAAAAGAAACACAAAACCTGTGCTAATTGAAAGAAAACAAGTTGATAAAAAGATTGAATCTAATTTTTGGCCACAAACGAGAACAAATATCTCATAAACTCACTTATTTTGACCAATTTCTCAGAAAACAAGACTTAATATCTTCAGTCATTTTGCTTCTCCAGTAAATGTATCTTGATTCAAGAATGTTTAGATATTTGTGCTGGAAAACGAGACACCGAGGAAGAACATCATTGTTTGCAGTGCAACGCTCCCGATGCAGAAGACAAAGAGAAAGCGGACTAGAGGCAGACATATTGTGTGAGTATGTCCTGAAATGACCTCGCAGAGTTTGTGTTATTGTTTAAACCCATCCCAGATCTTGGATCAGATTTCCCGAATCTCTGCCAAGAGAAACACCCGTCCAGCCCCGCTTTCCCCTCTCGCTCTTCACTCCCGTTTAATGCTTCATATCGACGCTGCAGAAATGAAAGACATTTAAAGCACTTCCAGAGGAAAAGACAAGCATTTTGTCACCATGTTTTCCCAACACTTTCAAAGGCAGCCGATAATGAAACCTCACAAATGAACTTCTCATATCGTGTCTGTTTTTCCTAACTGTGTTTTGGTTGAGTTCAGGCAGTGTGCTGCTTTCACGCACGGCTTTCTGCTTTCATACGGAGCTCATTATGATCAGGTTAAAGTCTATTCAGGTCTGACAGACTAATGATTAAAGACAGACTGGACAAGAGCCAGCTCATGAACACACACACACACACACACTGAATGCTTTAGTTACATTGTTTTTCCCTTGTAAAGGTGCGGCTTACACATAAACATAGTAAAACAGACTGATGCGTTTCATAGGAAGAGACACTCAAACAAACACTATATGAGAATTAATGATGTTTTAACAATCTGAAATGCACACACACTCTCACACACACACACACATGTTTGTTTTTGTGAATTGTGGGGTCATTCCATAGGCGTAATGGTTTTTATACTGTACGAACTGTATTTTCTCTCCCCCTACACTACCCCTACCCCTAAACCTAACCATCACAGGAAACTGTGCACACTTTTACTTTCTCACAAAAACTCATTCTGTGTGATTTATAAGCCTTTTGAAAAGTGGGGACATGGGTAATGTCCTCATAAGTCACCCTCTCCTTGTAATACCTATGTCATACCCATGTCATTATACACATTTGTGTCCTGATATGTCACAAAAACATGCACACACACNCATGTTTGTTTTTGTGAATTGTGGGGTCATTCCATAGGCGTAATGGTTTTTATACTGTACGAACTGTATTTTCTCTCCCCCTACACTACCCCTACCCCTAAACCTAACCATCACAGGAAACTGTGCACACTTTTACTTTCTCACAAAAACTCATTCTGTGTGATTTATAAGCCTTTTGAAAAATGGGGACATGGAGAATGTCCTCATAAATCACCCTCTCCTTGTAATACCTATGTCATACCCATGTCATTATACACATTTGTGTCCTGATATGTCACAAAAACATGCACACACACACACACATATCTGACTCATCTGGAAACAACAAATGAAATACATCACCTCGCTGCAAAGATTTTCTGTCTTAAACGACACAAATGATGCATCTTTCTGTAATATATTACTTATGTATTTATTTATTTGTTTGTTTGCCATTAAAAGAAAAAGAATAACCTCAAATGTACATGTATGCCGCATTGAGAAGACACAAAATGATGTTTGTTGAGCATCCTCGTAAGCACAGTCTTAGATGAGTTAAACAAAGGCTTAAATTAACGTAAAGAGTCATCAGATCAGTGTCATGTGCGGCCGGTCTTAAAGTGACAGCAGCCTAATAAACCTGCTGCTGTCTGTCATTAATGTTAATCAAAGAACAAAGGACAAAGAGAAATCACTTACTGCTCTTGACTGAATAACTTTTGTAGCTTTAATAAAAATAAATCTATATTTAACTTATAAATATAGTGAAAAAGTTAAATGATGATGAATAAACAATTATATTTCTGTCATGACAACTCTCAGAGTGTTTGGCATGGATATGACAATGTTGATATGTTTGGTCTTGGCAGAATAGATCTGCTAAATTGCTGCTGCTGCTGAAGCTGTTGTCGGTTATTGCTGCTGCTGCTGTTATTTTTGCTGCTGCCGTTATTGCTGCTGCTGTTATTGCTTCTGCTGTTATTGCTGCTGCCGCCGTTATTGTTGTTGCTGCCGGTTATTGCTGCTGCTGCTGTTATTGCTGCTGCTCTTATTGCTGNGCTGTCACTCTGTTGCACTGTGGAGCTTCTGACACTAAAACAAATTCCTAGTATGTGTAAACAACATACCTGGCAATAAAGCTCTTTCTGATTTCTGATTCTGATTCTGATTATTGTTGTTGCTGCCGGTTATTGCTGCTGCTCTTATTGCTGCTGTTATTGCTGCTGCTGCCGTTATTGTTGTTGCTGCCGGTTATTGCTGCTGCTGTTATTGTTGCTGCTGTTAGTTATTGCTGCTGCTGTTGGTTATTGCTGCTGTTATCGCTGCTGCTGCCGTTATTGCTGCTGTTAATTATTATTGCTGCTGCTGCTGTTAGTTATTGCTGCTAATGCCGATATTGCTGCTGCTGCCGGTTATTGCTGCTGCTGCTGTTATTGCTGCTGCTGTTATTGCTTCTGCTGTTATTGCTGCTGCCGCCGTTATTGTTGTTGCTGCCGGTTATTGCTGCTGCTCTTATTGCTGCTGTTATTGCTGCTGCTGCCGTTATTGTTGTTGCTGCCGGTTATTGCTGCTGCTGTTATTGTTGCTGCTGTTAGTTATTGCTGCTTCTGTTGGTTATTGCTACTGTTATCGCTGCTGCTGCCGTTATTGCTGATGTTAATTATTATTGCTGCTGCTGCTGTTAGTTATTGCTGCTAATGCCGATATTGCTGCTGCTGCCGGTTATTGCTGCTGCTGCTGTTATTGCTGCTGCTGTTATTGCTTCTGCTGTTATTGCTGCTGCCGCCGTTATTGTTGTTGCTGCCGGTTATTGCTGCTGCTCTTATTGCTGCTGTTATTGCTGCTGCTGCCGTTATTGTTGTTGCTGCCGGTTATTGCTGCTGCTGTTATTGTTGCTGCTGTTAGTTATTGCTGCTGCTGTTGGTTATTGCTGCTGTTAACGCTGCTGCTGCCGTTATTGCTGCTGTTAATTATTATTGCTGCTGCTGCTGTTAGTTATTGCTGCTAATGCCGATATTGCTGCTGCTGCCGGTTATTGCTGCTGCTGTTATTGCTTCTGCTGTTATTGCTGCTGCCGCCGTTATTGTTGTTGCTGCCGGTTATTGCTGCTGCTCTTATTGCTGCTGTTATTGCTGCTGCTGCCGTTATTGTTGTTGCTGCCGGTTATTGCTGCTGCTGTTATTGTTGCTGCTGTTAGTTATTGCTGCTGCTGTTGGTTATTGCTGCTGTTAACGCTGCTGCTGCCGTTATTGCTGCTGTTAATTATTATTGCTGCTGCTGCTGTTAGTTATTGCTGCTAATGCCGATATTGCTGCTGCTGCCGGTAATTGCTGCTGCTGCTGTTATTGCTGCTGCTTTTATTGCTGTTGCTGTTATTGTTGCTGCTGTTAGTTATTGCTACTGCTGCTGTTATTGCTGCTGTTGGTTATTGCTGCTGTTATTGCTGCTGCTGTTAGTTATTGCTGCTGTTGATTATTGCTGCTTCAGCTGTTATTTCTGCTGCTGCTGCAAAGCACGTACGGGATTTGCTACTGCCAATACATTCACGACATGCTGCTGCTTTACAATATAGCATACATGAATTACCCGTAGCAGATCTATACAGGTGGAGCTGGGGAAGGTGGAGGGTTTCTGAAAGCGTGCTACAACTGCTACAGTAAATGCTGACCAGTATTTGAAGGTTGAGCAGCGAGCTCATTGGATACTGATACAACAGGAACCAATCAGCTGTGCACTACAGAGAATGATGTGATTGCAAGCAGATTGAGTTAAGGACCTATCAGCCTGCTCCATCTACTCCACTTTGTAATTATTTTTTGGGGAGTGAACTATTGGATGAAGTTTTTACATTTGGACTGTGAGATTGAATTTCAACATACAAGTGCAAATGTTTATAGACATTAGTCAGGATAGCGCCATTTTTCATTTTTGACAGGAATGCAAATGAGGCTGTGAGGGACAGAAGTACAGAGTTTGTTTGTACCGATTGTTCAGCTGATGAAAAAAAAAGTTTCAGTAGACAAAAAATTTCTGAAATGTTTTGAAAGTTGTAAAAATGATATGATCTCGGAGCTTTATACAGTGCGTGCCATTGTAAAGACTGTACATCTGTCCCTCACAGCCTTATTTTCATGCATGCTAAGTTCAATAAGCTGTCTAACCTGACTAAGGTCTATTGTATAAGATCTCAGATTCAAATCTACAAAGCTCTTGAGTTTTGCAACATTTTTACCACTATAATACTCTTCTCATGTGTTGTTCTCAACATTATTTGTTCAGTTGTTTTCAGATCTCACACGTACGTCCCACCCTGCGGTCCGGTACTCTCTTTCCCATAAGACTTCACCACAGATGTGACGTGACCACAGACATACAGTTTCACTACTTCTCATCTCTTCACACACACATTATCGCCTAGAGTCAGAGTGCCAGACTGGCATTAGGCCTGTATTTATGGGTATAATCACACAGCTTTAAAAAGAAAGCACATTTGGTATTTTAGTATTAGTGACAAACCCATACGCATAAAGTTATGTTGTGTAAACTGAAGAAGCATAAACTTTAGTAGTGTGTTGAAAACAGCTCAGAACACCTTTGAAAAGGCATAGAAATGCCCAGTTAACTGACTAAAATAATTTATTACATGGTGGTTATGGGTTTTACACAGGAAAATATAGTTTTATAATATAATATATAATTCTCATATAATATATTCATTCTCTCTTCAATAGTCTGAAAGAAGATGCCAGAAATGAGCATCTCTTATGTTGAATACAATGTAAGTCTATTTATAATCTTGCTTCTCACTTAGTTTCTGCAGTGCATTTTGGGATTGTCTTGTCTGCGCCTCAGAATGAGGTCGAGGCGAGTGAGCTGGTAAGCGGTGAGTTGTGTTGTTTGTCTGTGAAGTCGATACTGATGGTTTCTTGATTAAACCAGAGAGCGAGTGGTCTGTGGGTGGGGTTGGGTTTGTGAGCTTACTAAATCTGCTGACATCAGCACTTACACGCCTCTGAGGTCACGGCAGGTCAAACCTGTCACTCAACAACTGTGGAGTAAAACCGAGAGAGAGGCACGGAGAGATTTAACTGGAAACTCTTGCTCGTGTCGCGACCTCTCATATCTAAAACTCTCTTTATCGCGTTACACGGATTGAAGTTTGAAGTAAACACTTCAATTACTGTATGAAACTGAAAGACTGTAACAGTGCAGTCAATTAAAAAACACAAACATAATTAATGTTGTTTATATAATGTGGGACTGGTGAAAGGTTCTGGGTTCAAAACAAGTGAACAGAATCTGTGACATGATGTCACTTACCACAGAAAATCATTTTGATTCTTCCCTTAGTTTGTCCAAAAGCATAAATTATGTGTAAAGTAATGCACTTACTATGGAACTCCATGCATTTACATTTGGCAGATGGTTTTATCTAAAGCAATAGTTTGTTATCAGTTAATGCATTCTCTTTGTTTGTAAAATTTTCTTATGTAACGCTTATTTCTATTGTCAAAAGGAAGCATACACAGTTAGGTAATGTTCTCATAACATTTCGGCTGCGTGAGATTCTCCAGCTTTGTTGTTGTTGAGCTGTTAAAGCTCCGCCCTCTTCTGGAAAGGGGGTCAGGAGCAGCGTCTCATTTGCGTTTAAAGGGACACACACAAAAACGGCGTGTTTTTACTCACACCCAAATAGGGGCAAATTTGACAAGCTTTAATAAATGATCTGTGGGGGATTTTGAGCTGAAACTTCACAGACACATTCTGGAGACACCAGAGACTTATATTGCATCTTGTGAAATGGGAATAATAGGTCCCCTTTAAGATTAAACATGTTCAAATTAGACTAGCCTGATTTACATGTCAACTATCACACATTTTTGTATATAAGATGTTATGAAGCATTACTGCAAATGTGTGTAAAAAAAGAAAAGAAAAGTATAATACTAAATAACTAAAATGCAAAAAACTATGATACTAAAACAACACTTACTATATAACTGCAGCTTTAATAATGTTCCAGTGTTATTTATGGGTAGAAATAAATATACATCTTTCACCTTGTGAGAAACCGGATGTAAACGCCCTGTTCAAGAATGTCTTATCTCTTAAGCAGCATCTGTTCTAGAGGTGACAGACTGAACCTCAGTCTCAGACACACTGATCACAGATGAATATCAGCATTAACGACAGATTATAGTGAGTTTCACACCACTGATATCAGATGAACAGGAGGAAATATTCATGGGAAAAACATGATATTAGTGGCGTTTGCTTTGTGTACGGCTGCTGATGTTGTATGTAAGAGTTTCCCAGCAGCACCTGGGCTGAAGGAAAGTGCTGTGGGGTCAGAGAGTGTCTCATCTGTCTGTGAGCTGTTGAGTGGATCTGTCAGTGAGACGGCAGGACAATAGACGCTCACAGCTGCCCGAGATCCAGTGAATAATGCACTCTAGCTTTTATTAGAACACTAACACACAAGTTGTGTCCCAAATGACACACTAAACACTATGGACTCTACCGTCTAGTGTATACATTTTATAAGGTTATTTTGTCATTCAACATTGAAGACTGATAGCCCTTCCTCTCTGGCTACATAAAGAAAGCTGCGAACATTAAGTGCACGAAGTGTCCAACGTTCCACACTTCATTTTTTTGGTTAATTAAGTGCATCATCCAGTTATTTAAAGTACACTTTTTCTTGTTTAGAGTTTTCAGTGTGAACACACTTACACTATTTATACTACAAAATGGAATAGTGAAAATAGCGAGTAGCATACGTGAATTAGGACGTACCTACAGAAACACGTCCCCCTTTAATAACATGTACTACAGCGTGTCCTGTCAGCACTGTAGTGCACTTTTACATTAGTGTTTCCCAGAATGCATCTGACAGTACTGTACTATCGCACTGTCATAAAGAGCAACAGTCTGGAAGTAAAAATCCCATTCATTTTCACGCTGGTGGACACACACCGTTATAAATGCCTGTGCAGCTGTGCGCATTTTACTTTTGCTTTCAAATTAGTGCCAATTCGGGTGCAGCACACACCCAAACTCTATGCCTGCTACAGTAGCCACGCCCCAAACTCTCTGCCTGCTACAGTAACCACGCCCCAAACTCTCCGCTTGCTACAGTAGCCACACCCGAACCCTCCGCCTGCTACAGTAGCCACACCCCAATCTCTCTGCCTGCTACAGTAGCCACACCCCAAACTCTCTGCCTGCTACAGTAGCCACACCCCAAACCCTCCGCCTGCTACAGTAGCCACGCCCCAAACCCTCCGCCTGCTACAGTAGCCACACCCCAAACTCTCTGCCTGCTACCGTAGCCACAACCAGAACCCTGCGCCTGCTACAGTAGCCACACCCCAAACTCTCTGCCTGCTACAGTAGCCACACCCCAAACCCTCCGCCTGCTACAGTAGCCACGCCCCAAACTCTCTGCCTGCTACAGTAGCCATGCCCCAAACTCGCCGCCTGCTACCGTAGCCACACCCAGAACCCTCCGCCTGCTACAGTAGCCACGCCCCAAACTCTCTACCTGCTACAGTAGCCACACCCTGAACCCTCCACCTGCTACAGTAGCCACGCCCCAAACTCTCTGCCTGCTACCGTAGCCACACCCAGAACCCTCCGCCTGCTACAGTAGCCACACCCAAACTCTCTGCCTGCTACAGTAGCCACACCCAAACTCTCTGCCTGGTACAGTAGCCACACCCCAAACTCTGTCTGCTACATGCCCCAAACTCTCCACCTGCTACAGTAGCCCCACCCCAAACTCTTCGCCTTCTACCGTAGCCACACCCCAAACCCTCCACCTGCTACAGTAGCCATGCCCCAAACTCTCCTCTTGCTACAGTAGCCACGCCCCAAACTCTCCTCCTGCTACAGTAGCCACGCCCCAAACTCTCCTCCTGCTACAGTAGCCACGCTCCAAACCCCCCACCTGCTATAGTAGCCACGCCCCAAACTCTCCACCTGCAACAGTAGCCACGCCCCAAACCCAACGACTGCTACAGTAGCCACGCCTCATTTTCTTTAATTCAATAGTTTTGTTTCTCCATTGCTTTTATTTTGATGTCATTTGCAGTGCTTCATGGGATTGTAGTTCTTTTCCTTATTGAAGCCATTCACAGCCTTGTATCTTTGCCCAATTTTCAAATCTAATTTGTACTAATGTTGTGATTCTCCTTGTAGCTTTAACAGACTTTTTGTTAAAAATCCCTAAGGGAAAAATGAATGGGAAATTGCTTCCGAAAGCAAGGCTGCTGAAAAAGTGTGCGGGCACTGTTGTGCTCAATAAACATAAACATTGTTTCCACCAAGGCAACACTACAACTGAGACACTGATATTTAGCTTGAAACTAGTGAATTCAGTTGTTGGCTTCAAATGTCTCATCCAATCAGATTTTAGATCCAGAATAATCCATTTATTATGCATTTCTCTTTAGACAGAAAAGCACATGTGGTAGGTGTTATTGTATATCATCGCGACCACAAAAACAACTTCCTAATTCTGCTGAAGACCTACAAACGAGTGCGTGAGTATTTATATACTCCGTCCATCTGCTCGTGTTCATCTCTGACATTCATGACTCCCAAAACATCTCACATGCCTCACGACGCTCACATACTGCAGCAGATCAAACTCAGCACATTTCATCTGTGCTACGAGATGAATGCGACCCGCGGCGGGTCAGAGGGAACTTTCATCAAAACTACAATAATGACCTGCTCTTTTTATGTTTAGTAATGGGCATCTCATTGAAAAACAGGATATGCCTTTTAAACTCACTTCCTGTATTTGATTTAAATTAGCAAACAGGGTGCAGAATTTCAATTCAAATTTGAATGTAATAAAGCAGAATATATACACTTAATTACCCAGAATGCATCATCTGTTCCATGAATTCCTCTTCCTCCTGTTATTCCCATTTAACTTTGGGCAAACTTGAAGTCACTTCGGGAAGGGGACGCCATTTGTTGGGGAAATCAAAACAAAAGGGAACACCTCAGTCCCTTCACGAAGATGCCCTTCCACACGTCCGTTAGTCACTTCAAAGTAGTAATTTTATTATTTATGGTCATGTGACCCAGGGTGGCGAATCCTCGCGATTCATTTTAAAGATAGATAGCGGGAGAGTTTGAGTTAATCAAATTTTTTGTTTCGTTTGTGATATTTCATGAACATTTATGGCATTTATGAACATTATGTTGTGGGGCAGTCGTGGCCTAATGGTTAGAGAGTCGGACTTGTAACCCAAAGGTCATGGGTTCGAATCTCAGGTCCGGCAGGGATTGTCGGTGAGGGGAGTGAATATCCAGCGCTCTCCCCACCTTCAATACGACGACTGAGGTGAGACCCTTGAGCAAGGCACCGTACCCCCAACTGCTCCCCGGGCGCCGCAGCAATGGCTGCCCACTGCTCCGGGTGTGTGTTCACGGTGTGTGTGTTCACTGCTGTGTGTGTGTGTGCACTTGGATGGGTTAAATGCAGAGCACAAATTCCGAGTATGGGTCACCATACTTGGCCACATGTCACTTCACTTCACATATGAGTTTGACAGGTAGTGACTTGCAACATCCAAACACAAGAAGACAAGTTTTAAAGTTGAGAGCAGATATACAATATATAAAGCATGTGTTATTGTATTATCAATATTACCTGAAACTCATCCAGCTCACAGATATTAGAAGGAAACTCTAGCGCCCCCTTGAGTCCTGCGCTCCCGTCACAGTGACTCATCTATGCATGTCAGGTTCGCATGTGATGGTGCACTTGACCACATTTTGTATGTTGTGTGTAGTATTGAACCTTAGTGTCAGGGGTTTGTTCAAAGACTAAACACTACGAGCACTAGTACTAGTGATGGTTGACCTTCCAAACAGCACCGACTGTCTCTCTCTCTCTCCGTCTCTCCACGGTGGAGATGTTTCTCTTGGCTGTCAGCCGAATTCAGGCTTTCACTGTTCAGCCTTTGATTGTTTTTCTAGTGTTTTCTCTCTCTGGCTCTTGCATGTGTTTCAGGCTCGACTCTGGAAAAGATTCGTGCTGAGAGAGACACACAGCTGCCACCTCTGAACCATGGACTGATTTTTTTCTGTTTTCATTTATTCCAAGCTATTATTGCTCCTTTTATATCTGTGGGTTCAGGGAGTCTATCTGGCCTTAATTCTGGGGTTTTAGATTTGCTGTTGTACCTTTGTGTTTGAGCAATGAAACAGGCCGAATCTACTTACAGAATCAACCAAACCTCCTTACAGCAAAATCACTGTAAGAGTGTTACTGTTTCGCATTTATGTATGTTTAAAACATAATATATGTTTATATACATTGTCACTTTCAGGTGGAAACCTTGCATCTCCATATTTCATCATTTTTTTCATAAATCATTACTATTGGTACCCCTTTACGTCTGTCTGTGGGGAAAAAGAGCTTGTAACTGAACCATGTAACTCCACTGGCTCCTCAAACTGTCAGTCAAACCTCTAACTCCACCCCTCCTCTATCGTGACTGAAGTGAATGAAGAACGTCTTTGCTTGTTTGCAATGCAATGGCAAATAAAGAACTGGTGTTGGAATAAGTACAGTGTTTTCTTTACTCAAGAAACACTATATGTATATATATATATACAGGTCCTTCTCAAAAAATTAGCATATTGTGATAAAGTTCATTATTTTCCATAATGTAATGATAAAAATTAAACTTTCATATATTTTAGATTCATTGCACACCAACTGAAATATTTCAGGTCTTTTATTGTTTTAATACTGATGATTTTGGCATACAGCTCATGAAAACCCCAAAAATCTCAAAGAATTAGCATATCATGAAAAGGTTCTCTAAACGAGCTATTAACCTAATCATCTGAATCAACTAATTAACTCTAAACACCTGCAAAAGATTCCTGAGGCTTTTAAAA
>RJVU01015164.1:603255-615891 GCA_003731715.1 Anabarilius grahami | reverse complement strand
AGAGTTAATGAAGAGGTTTCCTGTTACTCTGCTATGCTCCGTCTTTTCTCTCGTGTGTCTCCAGGGCAAAACAAAACTACAGTTCTGCACTATATCAGCAGTGCTTTATTAAAACAAAAACAATCTGTGATATGATGCTGATTCCCACAGAAAATAATAAAAGCGACAAGTGAGAATAGCATTTACAGTGACTCTTACAATGAAAGTCATCATCTTTCTGGTGTCTGTTTGTATGTAAAAGTTAGTGAATTCACTCGTTTTACATGCTTGTGGCAGGAGTTAAAAATCGGATACAATCTTTACTCAGACAAGGTGGTGATTCTATCACATTACTCCCATATTAACATTTAAAGTTTGCTTTAACTCAAAATTATGTATTTTAATGTTTATCATGTGTTTTTTGCCACATAGACATCTGCTATAAGTGCATTTCTGTCACTAGATTCTGTCACTAGAGATGCACCGATATATCGGCCAATAATCGGTATCGGCTGATAAAAGCAAATTTTCACACCATCGGTCGATATATCCTGTCAATCAAAAGAGGGCAGAAAATGCACTGAATTTGGGCTTTGTGTAAAGAGAATGCTAAGAAACCAGTTTGATGTTCAATATTAATAGTAATTATATGAAATAATAACATTCAGAAAGTTAAGAAATATTAATTTAATCTTCAGAATTTTGTTAATATTAATTTGAGTAATTTGTAGAAGAGTGTTGTGAGAAAGAGATTGAGTGAGTGAGTTTATTACCTGCATTCAGATTTAGTATTTTCCTTCAGGTCAGTCTTATGTTCATAATAAAAAACTTGTTTAAATGTCCACTGCAATATCTTGTCCTTTTAACAGTTCAGGGGTTTTCCCGTGACTGACAGCGCTAGTCAAAGCATTTGTCAGTTGCGTCTTGTTCCGTGTTCACAACAATTCAGTCTTTTCAATGTAAAAGTCTTCGATGCTGACACACTCATTCATAAAGACAGTCTTTGCCGCCATCTAATGGCGTAATAATGTAACTTCTGTTGCTGTTCACGGTCAGGGACTATTTTTTCCGGCGGAAGGAAGGCTTTAGTGAAAATTTACTTCATGAAAGTTGCATTGATACATATTTTTGGCTTTAATATTTGTATTAACCGTTTTATAAAAGCAATAAGGTACTCAAGGCTAGTGCTGTATCATGAATAAGTCACGGCTGAAGGGGTTACTCTGCTTCACGTCGTGCCTAACAACACCCTTCAGCCGTGACTTATTCACGATACAGCACAGCCTTTCGTACCTTATTGCTTACTAATGAAATTGTCATTAATTTAAAAGAAGGTATAAAAGGCAGAACCCCCAAACTATCGGTATCGTTATCAGTATCGGCAGATATCACTCTGAATAATCGGATATCGGTAGAGAAATTTAGTATCGGTGCATCTCTAATTTAGTTGAATTGAATTGAATTGAATATAACACTCCAGTTTCTTATACTGAAACTTCACCAAAAAAAGAAGACAAATATCACATTAGTAGTCAAAAACACATAAAATATTCAGATGCTACATTGTGAGATCAAGCATGTGATAAAACAGCATTTTGCTACAGTCAGTCAAAAACTGCTGTTTGAGGTTCTGACTAAACGAGTGCATATTTTAAAGACAATAAATAAGCAATTGCCTCCCAGTGTGTGTGTGTGTGTGTGTGATGGCTGTTATTGCCGTGAGTCTGATCTGTGGTTTGTCAGTCTTGAAGTGCTTTTGCTCTGCCAACAGCTGCTTTATTATGGTGAGGATTTATTAATTATACATCAATCATGACAAACATTATTGCCATTCAGTCTCTTAACCCTTGTGCGTCCTTATGGATATTTTTGTCTTTTTCAGGTTTGTTCTGTTTTGTTGCTCATTTTGCCTGTGTTATTGCCAACTGCATAAGATTTGGCACAAGTGTGTATTATTATTAGAATTGTACTATTTCACCCTCATTTCCTTTAATAAATCTATTTTACACTAGTAACACAAAATAGTTCCTCTCAGGACCTTAAGGACAAAAATGTCCCCATTAAAACTGCAATCTATGAAATGATGCAGTCTTTGTTAACAGGCATTTATTCTGTTGGCAAGGCTTCAAAATTTTAATTTTTACTATCTTTTACCAGATGGTGCCATTTTCTCAGGTTTGGTCTATAAAGAAAATACTCGCTTTATTTCTGTTTTCTGCTTATGCATATTATAGAGCCAATTAGATAAATTATGCAGCTATAATTGTACAGATGTCAGAGCGTGGTTTGTATGTGTGTAATAAAAAAATTGTGCGTGCGTGTGTAATATTTGAGAGAGAAAAACCCTACTGTAAATCACAAATGCAACTGCTGTGTGCACCAGTGGAGTTTAGCTGGAATCTAATGAGGAAAATTTGGTAACAAAATCTTCCTGAAAGCAAATTTTTTGAGATATCAACCTCAAATTTGGAACACAACTTATTTAGATTCATGGCTTTGATTTTCTAGCAGTTTTAGAGTTCAACATGTTTCATAAAATATATATTTTATATAAAATATTGTTCATAAATCATTTTCATAAACTTAAACCTCTATAACTCGTTTTATTTTCGCTTGTTATGCTATATTAGAATCAAATACTGGATTTAATCTTTTTATCAACTTGTTTTCTTTCAATTATCACAGGTTTTGTGTTTCTTTTTGATCATAGGCCTCATTGATCTGAGCTCATGCACCTCAGTTTTTGAGTGAAAAAAGTTGTCAAGCTTATTCACCTCAACAAAAACTGAGACGCATAAACTCATAACAATGAGGCCTACGATCAGCCAGATTAAAAAAAGCCACAAAAAAACCTGTGCTAATTGAAAGAAAACAAGTTGACAAAAAGACTGAAATCAGATATTTGGCAATAACATAACATAATCAGAGATTTTAAAGCAATTTTTTGTAGCCTGGTCTTTTTTGACTAGGGAACACCATAAGTGTAACAAAGTCCCAAAAAAAAGAAAAATCTAAAGTTTTTTTTGAGAAGTTAGGGTTCTACCCTGTGTGAGCAAAGCCAGTAAGTTTTAGTTCAAATTTGATAACAGTAATTAGCATTTATGGGAAAAAGAAAATCCTCTCCGCTTCAAAATAACTGAAACACAAAATAAGGTTTAAAGAACATGTAGATAGAAAAGAAAAGTATCATGGTGGCAGTAAAGGGTTAACCGTGGAGGCAAGCTCGTGTGTGTTGATTGGCTCCTCAGACGTAAACAAGATCGGCACTTGTCGGTGACCCCGTGCCTGACCTCAGAGATAGACTCTGGGGCTAATGGGTGTCTCTTTCTGCGAGCGAACAGCTCGAGAACACAGAGGCCATTGTTTGTGAGGCAGCGCTGCCAAGACTCCATCCTCACTGAAAAGTGCTGAGCCAAGCAGAGCCACTGCCGGAGGCGTTCAATCCCACAATCCCCCCCGCCCGAGTCTCTCTCCTGTAACAAACGCACTCCAGACAACTTCATATCTGCTCCAGCTTCACTGGAATGGTGCTCCTGATGCGTGCATGTCTGGCAAATGCATATCTATTCTTAACCCTATAAAGCCTGACAAATGAAATAGAAGAATTCTTAATGGAACACCTTTAATCGACCAAATTTCAGAAACTTCCTCAGCTCAAATTTTTGATTTTGTTAATATTTTTCTGTAGAAAGACAAACATAAATAGTGATGAAAGCCCAAATATTAAAAGTCACAGATGTATATTTACTGAGTAATCCACTGTTTTGTAGATGAGGATCAAAATGACCATTTTCAGCTGAGATTTGGAGCCAAATTAGAGGAGTGTAAAAATGACTTTATAAAGATATCAGCATCATTATTTTATTTTTACACAGAGATTGGTAGATCTATTAGTCAAATCTGTTGACTTTATCAATCTTTGTTTCGTTATATGCCAATGATGACAGTTCAAAAATGGGGAAAAAGCACTTCTTGTGTTCTTTGCCTCAAGTTTGCATGCCTGTAACTCAAGAAGTATTAAAGATATCTTAATATCCTTTTAGATTCTGGTTCTGAACAAACTTTCCTTTTGGTATCTTCATTTTAAAGGCCCTCGATGGTTCAATCCCAGAGATATGGAGATCTTAATGCGGCTCCATGAGTACATTGTACACATTTCAGTGGTCAAAAACCAAATGTGGTCCTCTTTGCACACAGCTGATGCTTATTGAATTTAAAGAGGAATGTGTGAAGAATAAATAATGTTTAAACTAGAAATGCATCTTGTTTCCCTCTATCAAAATAATTGCATAAAACACTCTCTGAGAACCCAAAATCCACTGAAAATGGTTTAGTTGAGGCACATTAACTTGCTCTCAAAAGTGTCTGTATAAGAATCTATATTTGAATCAGTTTTAGGGATATTTGGACAATGGGATTTTGTTCATTTTAACAGCTTCTGAAGCTACTAAGAGTTCAAATACGCAGTATCATAGCGACACGTTACCACAATGACATCCCTATATCTGAGATCAAACCATAAAATGAAGAATCCAAAAGAAACGTTTCATAAGAACGAGAATCTAAAATGACATTAAGATATCTTTAACAATTCTTGAATTAAAGACATGTAAACTTTGGGAAAATGTGAAAGATGTGTTGTGTTCAATTGTTTTGATAGAGGAAAATAAGATACATTTCTAGTTTCAGTGTTATTTGTTCTTCAGACATTCATCTTTAAACACAATAACTATTATAAAGTTACCTACATTTGGTTCTTGACCATTGAAAATGGGTAAAATTCAACAATTTGAACATGGAGCTGCTTTGAGATGCCAATATCTCTGGGACTGAACTATATAGGGCCTTAAAAACGAAGATTTCAAAAGAAAAGTTTATTAAGAATCAGAATCTAGAAGGATATTAAGATATCTTGAATATTTTTAGTTATAAGCATGCAAACTTTGGAAAAGGAATATTTATGGCACTCAGAGAGGTATGTTATATGCAACTAGTTTTGACATTATTTGTTCATCAGATATTCCATTTTAAAAGAAAAAGTATCATCTGTATACAAACTGACCCACATTTGTTTTCTGACCACTGAAAATGTGTACAATGTACTCATGGAGCCACATTAAGATCTCCATATCTCTGGGATTGAATCATCGAGGGCCTTTAAAATGAAGATACCAAAAGAAAAGTTTGTTCAGAACCAGAATCTAGAAGGATATTAAGATATCTTTAATACTTCTTGAGTTACAGACATGCAAACTTGAGGCAAAGAACACAAGAAGTGCTTCTTCCCCATTTTTGAACTGTCACTGTTGGCATATAATGAAACAAAGATTGATAAAGTCAACAGATTTTACTAATAGATCTCAGACATGTTATGGAAGCAAAACCTCAAAACTGACCTGTGCATGAAAAAAAAACAAGGGTTTTGACCTCTATCACCTCTATCACCTTCATAAGGTCATCAGTGTTTTAATGTTAATCCTCGTCTAAAACAAATCGACTGACATGACCATTAAACGAGTCCCTCCCGCAGCTGTGCATCGACTAAAGTAAAGTGACCTTTCTGAAAACTGACATTAATTCAGTCAGAACCTTCCTGTTTGCACTATAAATGGGCACGAGGCTCAGAACGGACTTTAATGACAGCCGTGTGACGCCAGGGCTCGGGTCACGTGATCGTGTGTGACAGGCGCTCATTAGTGTGGGCAGCAGCATGGCAGAGCGGCTGAATTAATGACCTCGCTCTGGGAGAGACAAACAGCGGGCAGCGGTGCTGCCAAACGCCTGGATAGTTTCACGTCTCCAGCAGCCCCAATACTGTACAGTTCATTACGCTTCTGCACGACATGACGCCAATAAACAGCCTCAGGGTGCTTGACTCGCTCCAGTTCAACAAACTACAACATATTACACTGGTTTAACTACAATAATAGATGTACAGAAGCACAAACACATGAAATCTCCTGCCAAACTGAAGATGACACACTGTTGTAATTGTTGATTAAACTAAATATAAAAGGGGGATCTCACATTTTACATAATAAATGTAGATTAAATACACTAAAACAAACAAAAAAGCACTATATACATTGATACTTAGGAGCTGCGCTTGGTCATGTTAGTAGTAGTGTTGCTAGTTTTAGTTGGATAATAATAATGATTCAAAAACATTGAGACTTTAATATGATTTTATTGATAAAAGTGTACCAATGAAACAACCAAAAAAACTTCAGAAAAGTATTTTGTAGAGCAAAGCTCTTATGTACAGCATATTGCACTATATAACAAAAACTAGAACTTCCATACTGTATCAAAAACAGAAACAAAACCAACGTGAGGAGTGCAGAGTACAGTCCCAATGTTTACACACATGCTACATCTTCGCTGGGTCTCATTTCTCGGTGTACAGTGAGTGTGTGAGCCTCGAGACTAGATGGATCCATACGTGGCTTTCTGAATGGGTTCATTTCAATGTAAATCATCAGCTGTTGGATATACGGAGGCCCAGGCAGAATATGCCAACCTGATTGTGTGGCAAAATCTGGAACTGCAGATGACAAGGAATGTTTTGAGATTGAAAAAGCCCTCGAACACAGTTGACAAAAACATCTGCCTTCAAAAAGCCACCAATTTCAGAAAGAAAATCCATTTTAGAAACCAAAACCAATGAGCCCCACTTACAAAACAACAAGAACAAAACAAAGATGGAGTGAAATACAGTTAAAGACACTGTTGGCTTCATCATGGGTTGTTGATTTCAGACTAATACGGGCACCATCTGAATCAAAAACATTGAAGACAAAAAGAAAATATTCCTGACATCTCAAGATCTTGAGAAGAGCGACATGTTAGAGATACTATAACACTGGGATACGAGAACTCTTGAGATTCAATCAAACACAAAGTACTTTCCAGTGCATGAAAAAGAGATAAAGCACTTCACAAGGTTCAATTCATGAACACAAACTGCGACTGTCTTCAAGACCTCCAGTTATAATGGGATTCTGATTGAACGCAATGATCTTTAAGATATTGGAGAGATTGAACAAGGTTTTAGACCCTCAGAAGCAGAATTCATTTCATGAAAGATTGAGCGAAGCTCACAAGATGCAAAACAAACATGTCCAAGTCATATTTCACCCCAAAATCAGACGAAAAGCAGGTATTTTTCTTTTATGTTTCAGAACTTGGTCTCAAACTGTGTTCAGATTTGCTCAAAACTCCAAAGTCTGCAACCAAAAAAATCTAATATCTTAATATGATCTCAAACATTTCTCATGAAACCATCTGAGGTGCTCATTTTACTCTTACTTTAAGAAAACTATTGACTCATTTGTGTTCGAATGTTTTTCAGGTAACCTAAAAACATGTTTCATGTAAATTTAACTGGTTTTTAGGTCAAAATAGCCAATATTTGACAAGTTAAAGCCAGGTTATTTTCGTCAGCTACGCCTCCGGTCAGCTTTAAATCAGACAGAGATAAAGTAGTGCGGTATGATTACCTATTTTTGACTGAATTATAACAATTATTTGAATGAATTAGCCTATTAAGAAAGAGAGAGAGAGAGAGATTTCAGTAACAGATAAGTTAATTAATTAATAAAAGTCGCGGGCCAGCGTTGAGAAGAAGTTTGAACGCAGCGCATTAATATAGAACGGTGATTAAACTGACTGGAACTATCTGTGCATTGAGTATTCAGGCAGACTATGGTATAAAATATATTACAATTAATTAATAAATATAATTTATTTATATTTAAATTCATTCACGCAACTTTTCTACTCGATTTTGGAGGGAAAAATACAACCTGGACATGTTTTCGTGAGATTAACAATATGTAACCTAATACAATCCGGATTCTTCTGATTTCACTCGTGCTCAGTTCATCTGATGGCACTTAGTTGATTTGAACAAACAGAACAACAGTGACCAGATTAAAATCATCCTAAACCTCCTTCAGCAACACAACAAACACGAGAAATGCACAACAACAAAACGTTAGTATAAACAAGGGATATAAAGAAAGGAATTGCACAATGAAATGTATACAGTAGCAACGGGCCAATATACACACACAAAAAGGAACAAAATAAATAAGAAAAAATAAAAATAAATAAGGAGTGGAGGAGTGCACATACGTGAGCGAGGGCTCGATGAGGCGGATGAGCGCGCGACACTGGCTCAGCGTTCACAATCTGCAGGAAACTCACGTTCACCTCGCGCAACATTCAACATGCTTCAACATGCTCTCAGCCGCGGCCCAAATCGCTCTGAAAGAGCCGTCGAGAACTGTTCCTGTACCCTAATGATGTACCAGTGGAGCTGACGGATAACCAGTACAACCCCCGGAAACCAGCACACCCCAGTCATATTCCACCTCAAAATCACAAGAAACGGAAGCCTGATGGCCATTACTTTGCATTGGCATTATTATTATTGTCATGAATTTGAATTTGCATCATTATTTTCCTGTTTATTACTATCTGTATTGTATAAAACACTATAGAAATATAGTAAAATTGCTGGGTTAAAAATAACCCAAGTTGGGTTAAAAATAGACAAACCCAGCGATTTTAGGATCATTTTAAGCAAGCCATATAGTCATTTTTCAACAATAGTTGGGTTAAACAAAACTGCCCAGCAGGTTAGGCAAACATTTAACCCAACCGCTGGGTTAAAACAACCCAATCACTGTGTTAAATTTAACCCAACTTGGGTTGTTTTTAACCCAGCATTTCAAGTGTAGACTTGACAATTGTTCTGTATTCAATTTGATACTGTATTTCAGTGATGAAAATCATCCAGATGTTTAATCATTAATTAAATTAATGAGGATGTATACTTTACAAATGTAGTATTATTTTACTGTCATTGAGACACTATTATAGTTTTTATTAATATATTGAATCTGTTTTTATTTTCTTCCATTTAAATTTTAATTTTGGTTAAAGTTTTTAATAGCCGTTTAATAGTTTTTATAAATTTTTTAGTTTTAGTTATTTTAGTACATCAATTTAAACTAAATTCAAAAAAGAAATGTTGTCCTGGGAAATGGCTGAAACAAAATAAGTTTGCGCTTTTATATTTTATTTTATTTCAAGTAACAAAAATGTTTTTATGGTTTCAGAACCCTGGTAAACAACTAACTAAATGCACCTAAAAATAAGTTGAAATGCAAACTGATTCTTGTTTCTTTCTTTTGACTTTTGGGGTGAAATATGAGCTGAATGTTGCTGGATTTCAATATTTGACACGGTTCTGATAAATGATGAGGACTTTCATCGGTATTGTCTTCAAAATGTGAAACAAAAACAAAAATGTATGCTTTCCTTCATTTAATCGTTCTGCCAACATTCGATTTGAAACGAATGAACTGCATGTTGGCGGGAAAGTTTCACGAAATATGTGTCACTCCTTCAAGATGAAAAACAAACAAAAATACAAGACAGACAAATCAGAGGAACAGCATTGAATGCATCAGTGTCTTCAAACATAATAATTACAGTCTTCAGAAGAAGTTCTTCCTCATGTCTTTTACAAATAAAGTAGTGGTCCTATTTAAAAAACAAGAAAAGAAATTTACACCACCAAAACTTTACAGATCACCTAGTATAAAAGTAGAAAATAAAACAGGAAAATCGAAAGCGCCAAGTGTCCTGAGAGGAGAAACAATGCAGTCGCTTCACAGATTTACACAGTATTGCTCGCAGGCCATGAAACTGATGGCCAGGATGAAGAGAACCACAGTTTTAGCTGATATATAAAAACAAAATGACAAGTGAAGAGAGCCGACGACTACAATAAGGCTGAGGCTGATATGTTTGCTGTATGTTAGTGTAAACACAGTCTAGGTCGTTCTGTTCGTGTCGTAGGCACACAAATTATCTTCGATATGTGGAAACAGGTTTGTATCTGTTGGCCATTTTAAATTGAGTGGATTGAAGTACCTGAGTGAGCTGGAGACGTAAAGTCAACATTTTTGTTGAACGTTTATAGAGTAACACTTTACAATAAGGTCCCGTTAGTGCATCAACTAACAATGAGCAGCGTTTGGGATGTTTTAACCCAGCGATTGGGATGTTTTAACCCAGCGTTTGGGATGTTTTAACCCAGCGATTGGGATGTTTTAACCCAGCGATTGGGTTGTTTTAACCCAGCGATTGGATAGTTCTAACGCAGTGGTTGGGTTGTTTTAACCCAGCTATTGGGTTGGGTTGCAACAGTAATAATCAAAAGGTGAACATTTATTAATAAGCAATTTTATAAATGTTTTATTGTTTACTTACTATTCATTAAACTTATTAATAAATGTTCACTTCCAACATATTTTGGGTTCATTTTAAGCAAGCAATGCAGTAATTTTTAAACAATAGTTGGGTTAAATAAAACTACCCAGCAGGTTTGGCAAACATTTAACCCAAACGCTGGGTCAAAATAACCCAATCGCTGGGTTTGTCTATTTTTAACCCAACTTGGGTTGTTTTTAACCCAGATTTTTTTAGAGTGTGATATAAACATTAAGATTCTTTGTTAGTTCATTATAACTAATGTTAAAAACTGGAAACTTATTGTAAAGTATTACCATTTATTCTAATATTTCCCAAAATTTGGTGCATTTTTAAGGCCTGATTAAACCATATATTGGTAACACTTTACAACAAGATCTCATTTGTTAACATAAAAATGAACAACATATTCTTACAGCATTTATTAACCTTTGTTAATGTTCATATTAGTTCAAAGTGCATTAAATAATGATAAAAGATTCAACTTTTTATCTTAATAATGTTTTAGTTAATGTTGAGATTAAAAGTATTGTTCATTGTTAGTTCATGTTAACAAATGAAACCTTATTGTAAAGTGTAACCTCAATATTTTTGAGCAGTTTTTTTTTAAAACATGATATTTTCACAATATTACTGGATTGTAAAGTTTGATGCTGTTGATTGTTGACTAGCTGGATGCCAAGAACTGAAATCAAATGAAATAAAAAGACAATAACAGCAGTACATCAACTCTTCATCAAACCCTCTTCGGTTGCTTGATAAACACAAGGATGTCTAGATCATATTCAAAGTATTTAAAAAACAGGAAGAACGATAAAAATTCAACAATGATGTAATAAAAGGTAAATAGAACATCAAAACACCAAGAAAAATTGAGGTGCAAAAAGCTTTGTTCTGAGAAACGGCCTCTTTGGAGATTTGTAAGTGACGTCCTGGGAGATTTCTGAAGGAAAAGCCCCATCCACCGTCCTCCGTATCTTCATCCGTCCGCTTCGGCGGTGGTGTGGGACGGTAAGGCATTCCCAAGACTCGCAGAGGTCATTTGAATACATGTACGGAAGTGCAAAGAAACTTAAACACCGACAGCATACTGTACAAAATACCTCAAAATGTTTATGAAAATATTCCTGTTAGAATCTCAAGAACATCATGGCATCTTCGTAGGGGGAAAAGAGGTTACCATAAAAAACCGTCCCCCGTCCTGCGGAGGCGTCTTCTTTTCAGTCTTTGTTTTTTCCCCCTCAAAACCCGTGTTAGATATCAGACAGTGCCGTTAAACGTCCCGCTCCATGATGTGGACTGGGACACGGATGGCAGTTTGTTTTTGTTTCACCTGCGATTTGCCCTCCCGTCCCGAGCATCGGCGTCTCTCCTGAACAGAAGCGTGTAAAACGCCACTGCCACACGCCACCACAGGGGCTCCTGGTTCCTTTGGTTTCTGTGATGCTGCCAAACACAAATAAAACGAACCAAATGAATCACACATATTGAAGCATAACGGCAGTAATGAGTAGGTTTGGGAATCGAAAACTGGTTCCAAGCGCAAGAAGATGCGAAAACAGAACGCAATTTGGCAGCCGCCTCTCATATAGTGTGCGAATACTGAACTGAGTTCTCTTTTGCATCTTCTTGTGCTAGAAAGGACAAATACACACAAAATTATGTCAAAATATCCTCAGTTTGTCAGTCAGTTGAGAAAGAAAATGCATGTGTATCAGTATATTGGATCAGTGCATTTGGTCTTAAAGTGACAGCAGCCTAATAAACCTGCTGCTGTCTGTCATATTAATGTTAATCAAAGAACAAAAGACAAAGAGAAACTCACTGACTGATCGTGACTGAATAACTTTTGTAACTTAAATAAGGATTAATCAACATTTTATTTATAAAAAGAACACTATGCAGTGTTATTTTACATTTGATTTCAATTTCTGAACTTTGTTTAGTTGTATTTATTTATTGCTAATTTGCGTATTTGTTCTTATTGTATGCATACTTGTCTTTAATAATGTTTGAAATGTCTAGTTTATTTAGTATATATTTATTAGTTAGTTGTTCTTTAGGATGCTGATTTTTGTTCATGGTATTCAGCCGCAACAGATTGTTTTGCAAAAAGACAGAATAAATATGTTTGATATATAAATGTTTGAGTAAATCTAAATGATATATTTTTTTACCATATTGGAAACGATAAACAGAATCGGAATTGGAATCAGAATTGCTAAAATTCAAACGATACCCAACCCAATAATGAGACTACAGGTTAATGTAAATATGTGTTAAATTGTCATGAAAATAATGTCATAATGCAAAATAAAAAAAATTTGAAAAATATTTTTCAAATTAAAAATTGCCAAAATATTTTGCTAATAT
>RJVU01015164.1:568996-579511 GCA_003731715.1 Anabarilius grahami | reverse complement strand
TTTTTTTTTTTTTTTTTTGAGTACCAGTATGTAAGATCAAAGTCCCTTTCAAGGAAAGTATGTTCACTTGGCAGCCATTTTTCTATGCCTCCAGGCAGCTATTTCGGGCATCCAAGACCAAGTCCTATCTATTTGAATGGGGGAATCCTGATATCTCATAAAACTCCTTGGCAAACTCACAATTAAATGATATATTTTAAATCAGCAACAAAATCTGACGTGAACTGTCCCATAAATGTTGTTTCTTATGCTCAGATAGTGTTAAAAAAGCTTATTTTTCAGGCTAGACAAACAAACGTGCATGTGCATTCCTACACTCTAAAAAATACTGTTTTAAAAACAACCCAAGTTGGGTTGAAAATGGACAAACCCAGCGATTGGGTTGTTTTGACCCAGCAGTTGGGTTAAATGTTTGCCCAACCTGCTGGGTAGTTTTATTTAACCCAACAATTGTTTACAAATGACTATATGTCTGGCTTAAAATGAACCCAAAATAGGTTGGAAATTAAAAATCAGACTCATAATTACTAGAGGCAACAATAATAATCATTAATAAGCAATTTAATAAATGTTTATTGTTTAAATATTATTCAAAAAAAGTATTAATAAATGTTTGTTTATTAAACATATTAATACATGTTAATTTCCAAAATATTTTGGGTTCATTTTAAGCAAGAAAAACAGTAATTTTTAAACAATATTTGGGTTAAATAAAACTACCCAGCAGGTTGGGCAAACATTTAACCCAGCCGCTGGGTTTGTCCATTTTCATCCCAACTTGGGTTGTTTTTAACCCAGCATTTTTTAGAGTGTAAGCGCGAGTCTCAGATGCTGCGTCCCAATTCGCCTACTTATACTACGCCCTAAAAGTAATGTTTTCGTGAAGAAAAAGTATGTACTTTTGAGTGTGTAGCAGAAGAGTATGCAAGCTTTGGGACATACTACTTCGTCATAATTGCGTCTTTAACGGACGTTCTGTCACTTAGTTATGCAACCTGAAAACGTTTAAACTGCCCTGTCAATCATCTTGTCACAGTTAAAATCCTGAACATACAATTAAATTTTATTTCCTACTGTTTCGGAGAGAAATGTAGTCGCACGTTGATCTGCCAGTCATGGGTCTTTCGTGCAGAGAACTCTCCTCATCTTTGCATAATGATGCATTTAAAAGTTAATGATCAAACGCATCGTTATAAAAGTTCACAATGTTTTTGCAGATGAAATATAATGTGCATAACATTTAATAAATATCTTTTCGTCAGAATAGATACTGATTATTAATCACTCAAACCCCTTTATCTTAACCACTCTTAACCGTTGGTCTCGCACATCTGTCATGTTTGTAGTTTCTTTAATACTTTTTATTCATATTTGTAGTTCTAATCGAATCCTCGTTCACAGCGCAATGGGTTGTGGGCAATATTAGCCGTTTGAGTGTGCACAGATCTGCACTTCGGATTCTAACCAGAAAAAGTAGAGTATCTTTGGAATACTCATTTCAACATACTACGATTTGGGACACTGAAGGTGCGTCCCAATTCGCGTACTTATGCACTATTCTATGACGTTTTTAAGTACAAATAGTGCGAGTAGTGCGTTCACACTGAAAATTTCAAAAAGAAAAAGTACACTTTAAATACCCGGATGATGCATTAAATTAACGGGGAAAAAAAGTGTGGAATGTTGGACTTCATGCACTCAACTGTCGCAGCTTTAATTACGTAGTGAAAGGGAAGGGGGGAACAGACTCTGTTGTTAAATGACAAAAAATAACCTTATACAATTGTACATGGATGAGTACATAGTGCATAAGTACATAGTGTATAGTGTGTCATTTGGGATGCAACTTAAAGGATTAGTCCACTTTTAAATAAACTTTTCCTGATAATTCACTCACCTCCATGTCATCCAAGATGTTCATGTCTTTCTTTCGTCAGTTGAAAAGAAATTAAGGTTTTTGATGAAAACATTCCAGGATTTTTCTCCTTATAGTGGACTTCAATGGAGCCCAAACGGTTGAAGGTCAAAATGACAGTTTCAGTGCAGCTTCAAAGAGCTTTAAACGACACCAGACGAGGAATAAGGGTCTTATCTAGAGAAACCATCGCTCATTTTATTAAAAAAAAAAAAATTTATATAAGTTTTAACCATAAATGTTCATCTTGAACTAGCTCTCTTCTTCTTCTTCTCCATTAGAATTCCAGCAGTGTAGACACTGCTAAGTGTATTACTGCCCTCCACAGGTCAAAGTTTGAACTAGTTGTTATATACTTGCACTAGCATATTGAATATGACAATTTAGTTCAAACTTTGACCTGTGGAGGGCAGTAATACAATTAGCAGCGTCTACACTTCTGGAATTCAAATAGAGAAGAAAAAGAGAGCTAGTTCAAGATGAGCATTTATGGTTAAAACTTATACATTTTTAATTGTTTTTTAGAAAATGAGTGATGGTTTCTCTAGATAAGACCCTTATTCCTCGTCTGGGATCGCTGTAAACTGTAATTTTGACCTTCAACCGTTTGGTGTCCATTGAAGTCCACTATATGGAGAAAAATTCTGGAATGTTTTCCTCAAAAACCTTAATTTCTTTTCGACTGAAGAGAGAAAGACATGAACATCTTGGATGACATGGAGGTGAGTGAATTATCAGGAAATTTTATTTGAAAGTGAACTAATCCTTTAAAGGGATAGTTCACCCAAAAAATAAATTTCTGTCATCATTTACTCTCCCTCAAGTTATTCCAAACCTGCATTAGTTTCTTGTTCTGATGAACACAAAAGAAGATATTTTGAAGAATGTGGGTAACCAAAAAATACTGTGGAAGTCAATGGGGACCAGAAACTGTTCAGTTACTTCACATAAACACTTATCCATGCAAAAAAAGCAGTTAGTTCAAATTCAGACGCATTATTGTCTATCCCCAGAGGGGTAGAAAAGTGTCTTTAGACAACGGCTCAACAAACTAGTTACCATTTTTGTGTCTTTACTGCTGCAGACAATAGATCTAAAGTCATCTTTCTCTTCGAGTCTTTAGTATCTCGGCTCTGAGTAATAAAAGTGTCCTCGCCGCCTGCTGTTTGAGTTTGCGCTCGGCCTCTCTTTCTGTCCAAACACAGCTGATGCAGAGGTGTGTCCAGACTAACACCGCGTGTCCCGGCCGGGTTGGGGCAGCAGGGCAGGTGGTGGTTGTTATGATCTGCCCTTCTCCACCCTCGGGGCTTTTGACTGATCAATAAACACTTGGACAGCTGGGTCACACAATGAGCCCACATTCCCTCACAGAGGGCAGGGCTCTGCCGAACTAGAGCAGGCTTTCCTGCTTGAATGTTATTTTCCTCATATTCTCCATTGTTGCAGCTCCTCTCTTTCCAGTCTATCTGTTTAGTTCCTGTCTCTATAAAGCCCCTCTTTCTGAAAAGCACAATGTGCTCTGATTGGTCGGCTGGAGCAGTGTGTTGTGATTGGTGTTTGGGAAATGTCCCGCCCCTTACCATAACCGCCAGTTTCAACACACTACTAACTAACTCAACCAGGCCCCGCCCCTTTATTCTGCGCATTAATTATTTAAATGAGGAATATTGTGAAGAAAACTCAAGATGGAGTTCAGAAACACTGATATAGAGAAGAACTGGAACTCAAACAACAACATCACACACTAAAGGAAGATGAACATGTGAAAAAGAAGAAAGAAAGAGATGTTGAGAGTGAGAGAAAGAGAGTCAAAATCACATTCGTCTGGCCAGAGTTGAAACCACACAAACATGGCAGTGAAACAAACACTCGTCTGGTTGACATGTATGTGTTCGCGGGTCAAACCGCGTAATTCCACAAATATATTAAGTTACCTTTATCTAAACTTACACGAGTGAGTGACGTGTTTTAGCAACAAAACAACTCTGATGTCATGTTTTACATAATGACAACATTTTAAAGAGTTAAACAAGATACTGGGATTATTTTACTTACAAAAAAGGCCTAAATTGAAGTTTTATATAGTTTATAATGATTTTCCCTCACTATGATTAAGTTTATTAAGTAATTCTTGACTAAGCAGAACTCTATTTAAGCAGAAACTATTTATATTTGTGCGAGAACCAAATGACAGCATTAACTCTTTTCTTCCACACACACTGTAATCTCACTCCTTCTGTCGATTCATCCTGAAGCAGAGATGCGGGTTTGACTCCAGGTTCAGATGGAGTTTGTTGAAATCCTGCCAAAACATTCTGCTGTGATCAAGTTCATGCCTGAGACACAGATACAGATCTCTATAACACACACACACACATATACACACACACTCATATACACACACACTCATACACACTCAAACACACACACGCACGCACACTCACACACACACACACTCACACACACACATATACACACTCATACACACTTACAAACATGTACACACACCTATACTGGTACGGGTGGTTTATAAGGACTTTTTTCCCAAATAAGTTCCATTGTGGTTTATGGGGACCCACCTTTCCCTCTGTCAAAGAGATTAATAAGAAACATTAAACTGCTCCTTATGGCATGGGGTAAAAATCTGACTGCTCAGAATTCAATTCTAGTGAAACAGTCTGGAAATATGAAGACCTGACATTCTAAAGCACTGTGAGGACAGGGCGGGAGTGGGCGTTTCCTGATTTAATTATGACCTGTGAGGACTACCCTGGTTTATCGGGACAGTCACCTACAGTACATCATTAAACATGAGGATCATACTTGTTTAACTTTACCCTTGTGTGTACCACATCATTTAAGTACGTTTCAATACCAGTGTATAGAAAAACAAAATAAGAAAACAAAACAAAGCAAGAAATAATCAGCAATTGCTTAACCTGGCTTAATCTTATGAAATATTTCAAAAAGCAATCCTGAGTTTGTAATGTGAGCTTTAGCAGGTGTGATGTGAGTGAAGAGCAAAGAGAGAAGAGGGGAAGTGAAATATGAAAATAATTTAGCTATAAAAATTAAGGATAGTTTACTAGTTAACCGTCACTGACTAGAGCGTTCCCTTCCCGGTGAGAATACACATTTATGCATATATTTTTTTCAAAAATGTAGATTAAATATGTTACTGAACAGTTTGAGATTATGGTTTTCATAATTTAACCTTGAATTTCAATGTCTTAATTTATTCATTAGATTTTAAGTAGTTTTGTATAAAAATTGTTTTGAATAAAGCAGAATATTGGCATTTGATGGTGTTTCACGTTATCGTGAAAAGAGAGTATGATTGTTCAAGAATTGGTATTAGTATCTAAATGAAAATTGTTGACCATTTGGGTTTAACTGGACATCGCTCACATACACACACAACCCTACCTAACCCTTCATTATGAGGACAATCTGGGTTTAACTGGACTTCACACACACAAACACACACAACCATAACTAACCCTTCATTATGAGGACAATCTGGGTTTAACTGGACTTCACACACACTAACACACACTAACACACACAACATTAAATAACCCTTCATTATGAGGACAATCTGGGTTTAACTGGACTTCACACACACACAAACACACACAACCATAACTAACCCTTCATTATGAGGACAATCTGGGTTTAACTGGACATCACTCCATTTACTCCATACATAGCAGGAGTACTAGTATGAGTTAACCATACTAAACCAAATCAGCTATTCTACATTGAAGAGTGAATTCACAAATTATTGTGCATCATTTTGCTGCCACTGAACCTGCTAAATTAATATGCATACCTAAGGAAATAGTGCTACAATGTGCTGTTGCTTTGTCAGCCAACAAGCATACATGTGGTGCAATACACAGGTTAAATTAACCTGGTTGAAGAAAACGTAGTGATCAAAGATCAGCAAGTTGTACACTTCAGACAAGACTAGTTAAAGGTCAATAAGATGAAGCAATAAAACTCAAAAGAAACTGAAAAGGCAATTAATAAAAATACATAACAAATGGTAAAAAAGGCTCAACAACTAAAGATATAAAATAAGTACGTTTATGGGACCAAAGTGCAACAGGGTATGGGCCACAAAATTCACTCAGCAACACAGTACCAGTGGAAAAAACTTATTTGTATTGTATTATTTGTAAATTTCTATAAAAACAATGTTTTAACAAAAGTAAATAAAAGGATGTCTTCAACACAAAATACAGTCCTGAGTCAGACACTTCTGCTTATAAATTCAGTGGTCCAACAACATTTTAGACAATTTTGCAGAACAAAAGCCACACACATTAATGTAAGGCCAAAAGGATCTCTCTAGGAACTCTCTAAGAACATTTCTTTTTCAACATCAAACCTCGGTTCCTCATGAAGCCCCTTATATTTTGGACTGTTCTTTCTCTCAGAACAGGGTCCTCTGCAGTCTTGCACTGCTCACACTCGGGTTTTGTTGCAAGGTGTCCCTTTGAAATATGGACTTTGAAATGTTTCATGACAGCATTCACTTCATTTATGCTCCATGGCCTTTTCACAGTTTTCCTCGATTTGGTCTCTGCAAAACAAATAAAAATATACAGTATGTATACACAGTCAAACCAAAAATTATTCAGACTCTAGATATAATTTTTGATATATATTTTTACTAGTGGGTGCAGGACACTATAGTTTATTTATGCAAGTGAGGATAGCAAAATAAAGTAAACTGTGACATATTATACACAAATATTCTTCATACAGTGGACTACCAGTAAAATTGATAAAAATTTGGAACCAAAAATTTTTTTAGACACTTTGACCTGACCATGTTTTGCTTAAGTGTTATTAGGGCTGGACGATTATGGCCTAAAATCAAAACCTTGATTAATTGAACATTTTACCTCGATTACGATTAATGAACGATTATTTTGTTTCTGTGTTTTTTCCCCCTCATAGTTCACTGACAAGGTTTGTACTGTAAATATGACTGACTATTAAAGGTGGGATATTTTTTCCTATTGAAAGAGCGATCTGACATCCTAGCTCACTATCAGCAGTTATTTTATCCATGTTCGTAACATTTCTGCTCGTTGTAAATCATATAAAGATAAATTAGCACAGTACCAGTATGGGTGATTGCGTGTGTGAATTAGTCATACCGTCTCTCTATTAATTGTGAAGTTGTAGGTTGTAAATAGTTCCTTCAAAAGTAGAAAAATCACATGGCTACACACGCGGTAGTGTGTTTTTAAGGGGGAAGTATTAACAGGATTGAAAAAACGAAATAACGTCGGTTAGAGGTTCTGAATTTCGCTTTTGATTACTTTTTGATTAATCATCCAGCCCTAGATGACAGCATTAATTAAAGTTTTTTATGGGTCAAGATCAAGTTTTCTGTTTCAAGCCACTCCCATAATATGTCACCAATCAAAATAATGCACAGCTCAGATTAACTGTACAGCATGTGTGTAAGACTCCAATAAAATTATAAAGTAATTATTATCACAAATAAATCTCTCAATGAGAAAAACTAGTTGTGTCTATAGTATTATAGACTACACAACATTATTATATTATTTTCAAATAAGTTATTAATTTACTTCCTGGTTCAGTTCAGAACTCTTTAAATAAAATAGCATTGGATGGAACAGATTTTAAGTATCTGTGCCGNCTACACACGCGGTAGTGTGTTTTTAAGGGGGAAGTATTAACAGGATTGAAAAAACGAAATAACGTCGGTTAGAGGTTCTGAATTTCGCTTTTGATTACTTTTTGATTAATCATCCAGCCCTAGATGACAGCATTAATTAAAGTTTCTTATGGGTCAAGATCAAGTTTTCTGTTTCAAGCCACTCCCATAATATGTCACCAATCAAAATAATGCACGGCTCAGATTAACTGTATAGCATGTGTGTAAGACTCCAATAAAATTATAAAGTAATTATTATCACAAATAAATCTCTCAATGAGAAAAACTAGTTGTGTCTATAGCATTATAGACTACACAACATTATTATATTTTTTCAAATAAGTTATTAATTTAGTTCCTGGTTCAGTTCAGAACTCTTTAAATAAAATAGCATTGGATGGAACAGATTTTAAGTATCTGTGCCGCTTAAAAAGATGCAATCTAATCCTGTTTACATGACCCCTGTCCGCTCTTTAAAGTATAGACAAACAAATAAATAAATAAAAAATAAATAGTTATTTACCAGTATCCTTTTTTTAATCAAGCTGTTTTTGGAACGATAATAGGGGAGGACTGCTCTTACATTTCAGGTCAGAGTCATGCCCATACCCCCAAGTGAACAGAGAAAGTCACATTTTACTCAAAGTTGAGACGTCACAACAACGTCTTTAAGACAACGGTCCACATAAAACAGCCTAGTATGATGCCCAACTGTCCTACACTTAAAGGATTCAATTTGAAATGAAAATCAGCCAAAACTTTACTCACCCTCAAGCCATCCTAGGCGTATATGGCTTTCTTGTTTCTGACAACGACAATCAGAAACACGAGAAATATTACTAAATATCCTGACACATCCGAGCTTTATAATGGCAGTGATAGGGTTCAATGAGTATGAACTGAACAAAGTGCTTCCATCCACATCCATCCATCATAAACCTGTACTCCACACGGCTACAGAGTGTTAATAAAGGCCTTCTAAAGCGAAGTGATGCATTTGTGTGAAAAGACATCCATATTTAAACAAGTTATAAAGTCCAATATCGAGCTTCCGCCAGACCGCCTTCCGTATTCAGCGTACGCAGAAAGTGTAATTGAAGCAATGCCAGTTTACACTTTCTTCATAACTTGTACATGGAAGGTGGTCTAGCGGAAGTTCGATATTTGACTTCATAATTTGTTAAATATATTTATTTTATGCAAATGCGTCGTTTTGATTCAGAAGGCCTTTATTAACACTTATATATTCATGATGGATGGATTTGGATGAAAGCACTTTGTTCAGCTCATAGTCACTGGACCCTATCACTGCCAATATAAAGCTCAGAAGTGTCAGGATATTTATTATTATTTCTGCTATTATGTTCATCAGAAAGTCATATACACCTAGGATGGCTTGAGGGTGAGTAAAGCTTGGGGTAACTTTAATTTCAAAGTGACATAATCCTTGAACATTGTCAGTGTCAAAGAGAAGTACACAATTAAGGAACATACGATCACTTACTTTCTCGTTCACTGATGAGGAAGGATTCGCACTGCATTCAGTCACAGTCACTGATGTCTCGTCACATAATTCCTGTAATTGTGAGAAAGACAGGTACAAAACTGAGGCAAGGATGTTTGCCAGATTGCCACCACAACCAATACTAGAATCAACCAAAGTCTAAGTATCTACTGTCACTTTAATGGCTGTCGTGCACAAAGCAGACATGCAGAATTTTTTTTTTTTTTTAACAAATGAAATGCAGAACAGAGTGAAACATGGTAGACTTCCAAATAAATAAAGTCTTCAAAAAAACTCACCCTTAAACGCCAAGGCCACGAGGAATCCCCATAGTTGTATGTGACCTCCTCATCTGGAAAGATATCTCTTATACTAAATAGGCACAGGTGTGGTCTTCCGTCAACAATTATTGTCTTGACTTTGCCATTTGGATTTCATCATTCAGCAGTCGCCCAAGTGAACCGTCCACTTTAGTAGCATCTATGCTGTGAGAAAAATAATGCAGTCAGAAACTTAAAACATTCCTAACTGAAACACAAGGTTCTAACTGAACAATATGTATTTTTGGGGTTATGCTAACCTTGGCCTATTTAACCTATATTAAAAACTTCCCCTAGTTAACTTCCCTTCCTGAGAATTTAAAAGGTGAGATGATAGGCCAAATACAACACCCCACTTAGGAATCACCCTGCTAAACAATAACCATGTTATTGATTATCACTAACAAGTTCCTATTGTTATAAGAACCCTACCAAAGCTGCTACAGTAATAATAAATAGAAACAATAATATTAATCATAATTATTGTCGAAAAAATGGCCAGCTTACCAATAACGTGTTCCATTCCATGTGAAGTCAAACAAGTAGTTGCCTTGAACATCTTCAACATGTTTACTTTGAGAGAGAATCCCACTGTATTCAACAACAAACGTGGATGATTCAATGTGCTCAAGAGCAAACACACCTCTCCCTAAAAGGACAAATAATAATAATAAAACATGAACCCAAGTGCCCCTATTTATAACACAACTAACCATCTTATCCTTTTAAAGGGTTAAATCATGTAAAACTTTGTAATATGAGGTGCAGCAAGTGACAAAATATTTCAAGCATCGGTTATCACCACTGTGATATACAGGTCCTTCTCAAAAAATTAGCATATTGTGATAAAGTTCATTATTTTCCATAATGTAATGATAAAATTAAACTTTCATATATTTTAGATTCATTGCACACCAACTGAAATATTTCAGGTCTTTTATTGTTTTAATACTGATGATTTTGGCATACAGCTCATGAAAACCCAAAATTCCTATCTCAAAAAATTAGCATATTTCATCCGACCAATAAAAGAAAAGTGTTTTTAATACAAAAAAAGTCAACCTTCAAATAATTA
>RJVU01015164.1:540100-562194 GCA_003731715.1 Anabarilius grahami | reverse complement strand
TAAATGTTTCTTGAGCAGCAGATCATCATATTAGAATGATTTCTGAAGGATCATGTGACACTGAAGACTGGAGTAATGATGCTGAAAATTCAGCTTTGATCACAGGAATAAATTACTTTGTCAAATATATTTAAATAGTACACAGTTATTTTAAATTGTAATAATATTTCACAATATTACTGTTTTTTACTGTATTTTTAATTTAACAAATGTAGCCTTGGTGAGCAGACGAAACTTCTTTTAAAAACATTAAAATCTTAGTGGTTCCAAACTTTTGGACTGTACTGTATATATATATATGTATTCAAATTTGAAAAATCCAATCCAATATTAATTTAGTTAAAAAAAACTGACAATATAAACAAAATTTATTGTGCGAAACAAATGATCAATTTTGACACAAAATACGACAATTCTTCTGTTCTGGCATCATCTTCGTCTCAAGAACAATTTAGCCTCTAATAAAGTTTTCTTGGTAACACTCTTTTTTACAGAGTCCTTGTTACACATTACATGTACTTAATGTAGTAATAACAGTAAATTATGCATAATTATAAGCAACTAACCCAAAAACAAAACCTATTTCTAACCCTTAGAGTGAGTACATGTTGTTAATTGATATTACTGTATGTAAATGTATAATTAAACCGTAACAAGAACACCTTAAAACAAAATGTAGCCGTTTTCTTAAAAGTTAGTGCACTTATCACAAAACGTTAGTGCACTTCCCACAAAGACAACAGCTTTAGTCAAGAGCTATACGTGATACGTGAAGAAAAACAAGACAAATCAGAGACAAAAATCACATTTTATTGTCAGTTTCATGTACTTTTGTCCTGAAAACATTATTTAATAATGTGTGAAACTAGCCGGTAACACTTTACAATAATGTCCCATTAGTTACTGAATGCATTAACAACATTAACAATCAACGAGCAATGCATTTGTTGCAGAATCTTTGTTAATGTTAGTTTGTTAGCTGGGATTCATTAAATAATATTAACAGATACAACTTTTGATTTGAAACATGGTGGAAATGACAAAAACGAGGGACTTTTCTTGTGACACTGAAGCAGCTTCATGTAAAAGCATCTCCTCCTGAACCAAGCATGTGTGTTTCAGCAGCTGCAGGTCAAAGTTCAGCATGTTTTCAGGATCTGACCTCAGTCTAGTTTAATGTGTTTGTTCAACAGCGAGTCTCTGGCGGTGGTTGATCTGCCATCAGTGATGCGGACGATCTTAATTCTGCTGTCGTTCCTGTCCGACTTGTTCCGTCATGTTCACGGATCTTCAGCGCTAATCACCACCTGTGGTTCTGCCCTTTGTTACTTTGACCTCGCAGAACTGGATTTACAGGTTTGAAATCTTCCTTGTTTCCCACTTAAATCTGCCTCAATTATCCTGAGAAACAACCACTGATTTGCAAAACACTTGGCATTTGAAGTGTAGAACAATAGCTTTGGAAACATGACAGGAAAACAGCTTTCTGATGCATCAAACAATGTAAGCAATTTAAATAATACAGTTATATAGACACTTCAGAGTTAAATATTATATGAAAAAGACTACATTCAGTCAGTTAGATGTGCATATGAATAATTTGATCTATATCAGTGTAATTTATACAGGACAGACAGTAAATACTTGTTTACCAATAAGGTCCCATTCGTTAACATTGGTTAATGCACTGCATGAAAATACATATTTTACAGCATTTATTAATATTACACTCTAAAAAATGCTGGGTTAAAAACAACCCAAGTTGGGTTGAAAATGGACAAACCCAGCGATTGGGTTGTTTTAACCCAGCGGCTGGGTTAAATGTTTGCCCAACCTGCTGGGTAGTTTTATTTAACCCAAATATTGTTTAAAAATTACTGTATTTCTTGCTTAAAATGAACCCAAAATATGTTGGAAATTAACATTTATTAATATGTTTAATAAACAAACATTTATTAATATTTTTTTTTAATAATATTTAAACAATAAACATTTATTAAATTGCTTATTAATAAATGCTCATCTTTTTGATTATTATTGTTGCCTCTAATAAGTCTGATTTTTAATTTCCAACCTATTTTGGGTTCATTTTAAGCCAGACATATAGTCATTTGTAAACAATTGTTGGGTTAAATAAAACTACCCAGCAGGTTGGGCAAACATTTAACCCAACTGCTGGGTCAAAACAACCCAATCGCTGGGTTTGTCCATTTTCAACCCAACTTGGGTTGTTTTTAACCCAGCATTTTTTAGAGTGAAGTTAATGTTAGTTAATAAAAATACTTCATTGTTTGCTCATGTTAGTTCACAGTAAATTAAATAATGTTAACAATGGATTTTAAAAATGATGTTAGTAAATGTTGATTAACATTAACTAAGATTAATAAGAAGTATGATCATTGTTAGTTAACTAATGTTAAAGTTTAAAGCACATGGAAGCTTGTTTACGCCACAGGATCAAAAAATAAAAAGGTAATTGTGAATTTTTGTCTTGAGTGTGTGTGTGTGTGTGTGTGTGAGAGAGAGAGGGAGCATCGTTCTAGACTGCAGAGAGGAAGTGGCGCAAATCGAAAGATCCTACCGATCTTAGCTTCTATCAGTCATTCCTCTCTTCCTTCTCTGCAAATGTCTCTAATGCTAAAACCACATACTATCACAATAAAATGAACAATTCTCCTGATTCTCGCACACTTTTCAAAACCTTCTCTTCTCTTCTTTGCCTCCCACCCTCACATCAACTCTAACAGCCCACTCCAGCTCTTTTAGAAAACTACAGACCGGTATCCCTTCTTCCATTCATTGCAAAGACACTTGAGAGAGTTGTGTTCAACCAACTGTCTACTTATCTCACACCGAACAACCTCCTGGACAACAACCAGTCTGGCTTCAAGAGTGGCCACTCAACTGAGACTGCCCTGCTCTACTGAAGCCAATGGTTCAAGTCTTAACTCTCAGGTAGGTCCTTCAGGGTATAAGTCGCATCATCTATCTACTGGAGTGCCTCAGGGCTCAGTGCTGGGACCGCTTCTCTTCTCCATCTACATGTCATCACTAGGATCTGTCATTCAGGAACATGGCTTTTCCTATGCTGATGACACACAACTCTACCTCTCATTCCAGCATCTCAGCCTGCCTGACCACCACCTTCAACTCAACCTTGCAAAGACAGAACTGCTTGTTGTCGCAGCCAACCTAATACTTCATCATAACTTCTCCATTCAACTAGGTTTGTCAACCATAACTCCATCCAGAAACCTTGGGAGTGGTGATGGATGATCGTTTAAGCTTCACAGATCATATCGCTACAACGGCCCGGTCCTGCAGATTTTCCTTATACAACATTAGGAGGATCAGGCCCTTCCTATCTGAGCATTCCACACAAATTCTCATTCAAGCTCTTGTTCTATCTGCACTGTATTGTAATGCTCTCTTGGCAGGTCTTCCAGCATGTACTGTCAAACCTCTGCAAGTGATCCAGAATGCTGCAGCAAGAGTCTTTAGCGAGCCGAAGAGAGCGCACTTCACACCTCTCCTCATAAACTTGTTGCCAACAGCCGCTCGCATCAAATTCAAAGCTCTGATGTTTGCCTACAGAACAACCACTGGTTCTGCACCCCTATACCTAAACTCACTGCTTCAGACCTGTGTGTGTCCTCCTGAAGCTTGCGTTCTGCAAGTGAAGTAAAGTAAGTCACAACATCTATCTACTGGAGTGCCTCAGGGCTCAGTGCTGGGACCGCTTCTCTTCTCCATCTACATGTCATCACTAGGATCTGTCGTTCAGGAACATGGTTTTTCCTATCAGTGCTATGCTGAAGACACACAACTCTACTCTCGTTCCAGTCAGATGATCAGATGGTAGCTACTCGCATCTCAGCCTGCCTGACAGACATTTCTTGCTAAATGAAGGACCAACACCTTCAACTCAACCTTGCAAAGACAGAACTGCCACTGGCTCTGCACCCCTATACCTAACCTCACTACTTCAGACCTATACGTGTCCTCCTGAAGCTTGCATTCTGCAAGTGAACAATGCAATCACAAAGAGGCACAAAATCACTCTTTCCTTGTCTGTTCCCTGCTGGTGGAATGACGTGCCTAACTCAACCAGAACTGAGTCTTTAGCCATGTTCACAAAACGGCTAAAGACACATGTTTTTTTTATCAACACTTGACACAGTAATATTAGCACTTACTTTTTCTGTTTCTATTCTGTCTCTCTATTTATTTACTTTTTAAAAAATCCTTGCTATGTGCACTTTGTTGGAATAACTGGAACTTGATACGGCACATGCATACTGTTGCCCTCTTGTTGATTTGAATGGTTCTATTGTTCTCATTTGTAAGTCGCTTTGGAGAAATGATTAAATGTTAAATGTGTGTGTGTGAGTGAGTGTATGTGTGTGTGTGTGTCCCATTCTGACTCATCAGCCTCCAGCTGAGTTTCAACAATAGACCACCAGAGAAGACTGACCAGCGGCAGGTCCAGTGGAGTTAACAAACTAAAGCAGAACTAATGCTTTACTAATGCTATCAATACTAATCATACTCCTTATTAAATGAGTATTTTCAGAGTGGAGGTCTGTCTGTGGTTATAGCTCATAGGTAACACTTAACAATAAGGTCTCTAACATTAACTAGCAATGAGCAACCCTACTGTAAAGTGTTACCAGCTCATATTGGGAAGACTTCAGATGATGCCAACTTTGGATCGACATAAAAAACGTATTATCCTTATATCATAATAATTATGAGCAAAAGTTGTAATCACTGCCTAACATGTTCATTATCTGAATATATAAAGTTAACTAACCACTACAGTACTATATTATAGCTGTATATAATTGGACATCACTTTGACACACTCATTTGTAAATACTTCCTAAATCGTAACACTGAATCTAGCATTTTCTATAAAGTTGCTTTCCCAGCTAGAAATGTTATTGTTCTAAGAATGTTCTGGGAATGTTTTCAGTGGCAAGTTTTATTTTTGTTCCCAGAATATTCTCCTAAAATGTAGGATAATATTCTTTAAAAACATTCTAAACATGTTTAGTGATAACATTGTCAGAACATTATCCCCTAACATTCTTATAAAGTTTCCCAGCTGCACTGGATGTGGACTCCAATGTCGCTCAGATGTCAAATTTTGGTCGAAAATGAAAATCAGGTTGACGTCTAAACCCAACATTTATTTGACGTCAAGCTCCAACGTCATTAAAGGTGCCCTAGAACCCTTTTTCACAAGATGTAATATAAGTCTAAGGTGTCCCCTAAATGTGTCTCTGAAGTTTCAGCTCAAAATACCCCATAGATTTTTTATTATTCACTTTTTTAACTGCCTATTTTGGGGCATAATTAGAAATGCGCCGATTCAGTGCGTGTCCCCTTTAAATGCTCGCGCTCCCCACCCCCGAGCTCGCGACTCTATAATACATACATTGCACAAACAAAGTTCACACAGCTAATATAACCCTCAAAATGGATCTTTACAAAGTGTATTTACTTGGATGTTTACATTTGATTCTGAATGAGTTTGATGGTGCTCCGTGGCTAAAGCTAACATTACACACTGTTGGAGAGATTTATAAAGAATGAAGTTGTGTTTATGAATTATACAGACTGCAAGTGTTTAATAATGAAAATAGCGACGGCTCTTGTCTCCGTGAATACAGTAAGAAACGATGGTAACTTTAACCACATTAGCAACATGCTAACGAAACATTTAGAAAGACAATTTACAAATATCACTAAAAATATCATGACATCATGGATCATGTCAGTTATTATTGCTCCATCTGCCATTTTTCGCTGTTGTCCTTGCTTGCTTACCTGCATAAAGTCTGTTGATTCGGCTGTGCACAGATCCAGACGTTAATACTGGCTTGTGTAATGCCTTGAACATGGGCCGGCATATGCAAATATTGGGGGCGTACATATTAATGATCCCGACTGTTGCGTCACAGTCGGTGTTATGTTGAGATTCACCTGTTCTTCAGAGGTCTTTTGCACAAATCAAATTTACATAAGAAGGAGGAAACAATGGTGTTTGAGACTCGCTGTATGTCATTTCCATGTACTGAACTCTTGTTATTCAACTACGCCAGGGTAAATTCAATTTTCAATTCTAGGGCACCTTTAAGCAACTCCAAAAACAGCATTACCAGCTTCACTTATTACAAACCAGATTGATTTTATTTCTGTCATACGCGTATAAAAGTTCTTATTGAGATAAAAAAGACTTTTAGATGTTGACGTCTGTTTGGTTTGATGTCAGTGTTTGCTTTCGTCGAGCAGAATTAACTTTTTAATTCCAAGAACATGTCTAGCTGGGTTGACACAATATTGTCAAAAGCGCTATACAAATAAACATGAGTTTATGCATGCGGGATGTTTATTAAAGCACATCCTCTTCTGAAGTTTATTTACGGGTTAATTCGGCGTGAATGGTTGAAAATGAGCTGACATGAGCGCGGCTCTAAACACTGTGAAAGCGTCTCTCAACAGCTGCTCATTATTCCGGCCGGAGCGGATCGGATCGGATCGGATCTGGTGTCAGGCTTTAGTCCAGCTACTAAACATGTATCTGCCACCATCAATATTTAATCAGGCACATTATTGGCCAACACTGTTAGGAGGAGACGGGCCCAGTCTTGACACCACACAGAGTCCAAACACTGAAACACACACACACACACATAATGTACCCTAAATATTGGTACTGTGTCGGCTACTTGACATCCATACAAGATCAAAATCCTGAAGTTAAACAGGTGGTGAACCGCGACTCTAAATGTTAATTATCTTCATTCCGTCGAGCAATAAAACAATTACAGCACAAATCCACACAATGACTCGCTCACACTCTACTGCTTTTGTCCGGCCTCTTTATAGACCCGTCAAACTCACCTTTAACCTTTCAAGTTCTTTATAGTTGCACAGCTAAAGTGGATCATGCAACCTTCGGGAACTAGACCACTAACTAGGGAAGATAACAAACAAGACACATTATTTAAAAATCATTAAAGAGCATTTGATTGTTACTGTAACTGACTGTGATTTGTGAAATGATCTCCTCAGACTGACGAGTTTACTACGGTGATTCTTCAATTATCGCATGTTTCTGTCCTCAACTGTTCCATTTCAAAAAATTAGATTTTTCTGACAATTATTTCACATGTCAGGCTTTACAAGGTTTTATGTTTAAATATGAACTTTTAAAGCCGCTAATTGAAGAATCGCCAGTGGAAAGTGTTTTGATTTGTCTGAAATCTTACAGTCTCATCACAGGCTCTTAGTAGGCCAATGAAATGCTTTTGTGAATTCATACTTATGATAATTCAAGTAAAATATTTCAGGCTGATGTCCTGAAGTGTGTACGGTTGCGTTCAGGATGCCGGCGACGGAGTCATTCTGGGCAATTTGTACTTACAGCCGTGAGAATAATTATCCACCTTCCCTCCCGCTAGACGATGCCGGCTCTCTGCCAGCAGTAACTCAAACCCCACTCCTGAAAAATGCAGGAGCTATTAAACAAAAAAGCTCTCTAATATCTCCTTTCTACCAGTGAGTCAACAAGTTTACCTGTCCCAGGGGTGTTTACCTGGCATCTCTGTGTGTGTGTGTGTGTGTGTAAACTAAGAGAGACTGTGGTCAGCAGCACATTCACATGCTAATGGCATCTGATGAGTCACTGTGCGGTGAATAGGAGATTACTCCGGCTCTCCAAATATTCTCCTTGTGTTTGGCTTGGGAATTTCCCAGTAATTTACTATAGATAGCTCTGCTGAAGCAGCTCAAACATTCTTAAAGGAATTGTTCTCCTAAAAAGGCCACAAAAAAAAATTTCACAATTAAATTATACTGTAATCTATGGCAGATTGTTTCTGCCACAGAATTTAAAAAAAAGAAAAAGTAATTGCGACTTTATCTCACAATTCAGGCTTTTTTCTCGCAATTGCAAGTTTATAACAAATCAAAACACCATAAAACACCATAAAACCAAACGCCACAAAATGCAACAAAACAAAATGCCACAAAACACCATAAAACAAAATGCAACAAAACAAAACATCATTAAAAAACAAAAAGCCACAAATTGCAGTAAAACACCAAAAATTTCAACAAAATGTCACAAAAATGCAAAAACCTCCATAAAATGCCATAAAACAAAATGTCACAAAATGCAACAAAACAAAAGATCATTAAAAAACAAAAAGCCACAAATTGCAACAAAACATCAAAAAATTCAACAAAATGTCACAAAAATGCAAAAACCTCCATAAAATGCCATTAAACCAAACGGCACGAAATGCAACAAAACTCCACAAAACGCCACAAAATGCCACAAAGCAAAACTGAAGTCATGTGACAGTTTTGTGAAATGATAAAAGTAAAAGTATAAAAAATATAAAACTTTTAAATGTAAGTTTACAAGTCAACATTGACTTCAGAAGACATGTTATTAGAATATACAGAATATAGAATCTAATTGTGGATTTTGATTGTTGATCGTAACATTTAAACAAAACTCATTTTCTACTTTAAAGCTGCTATATGTATTGTGAAAAGTGTATACAAATAAACTTGAATTGAATGTTGTCCTTTTTGAAGCATGTCAATATTAAATCACAGTCCACTCTCTTTGTGATCCACACTGTAAAAAAATATTTTTCAAACTTTATTGGAGTAGGTTTTACAAGAAAATACTATTTCAGTCTTCTTGAAATTATATGAACATTTTGTAAAAATAAAAGAACAAAACTTAGTAAAGAATTATTTTGTTTAATTGAAATTCACAATTAAACAATTTTTTGTATATACTTCAGATTATACAAAAGATATAATGGTGGATTTTGATTGTTGATAGTAACATTGAAACGAAATGAAATGCATTTTCTGCTGATTTGCAACTATGTATTGTAAAAAAAAAAAAGTTCTATACAAATAAACTCAATATAAAAATCGCAATCCACTTTCTTTATGAAAAAAAATGGATGTTTGGACATTGTGCATATAATATCTTTCATGATCCACACTGTAAAAAAAAATGTTGCAATGGGTTACTTGCCACTTCTTTGTAGTTATTTGAGAAATGTATCTGTGTAAAAACTGTTTCTACACCAGAAATTAATTAAGTCACACAGGTTGAGAGTGACATGAGGGTTAGTAAATGATGACAGAATGTATTCTGGGGAAGAACTAACCCGAAAAAGCTTGATTTACACAAAATGATCTCAGAACAAAACACTTTTCAAACAGCTCTGTTTATTAAACTCATCCTCTAAACTCCTGTTTTGCTGTTTGTTAATCATGATGTCTCTCCAAGAACAATCATATGCGATTATCACACACAGATGTCATACATTCAAGATGAGCTCATACGTTTGTGTGTTGTGGCTAATAATGTCATGATGGATGAGGTCATTTCCTCTGCAAAGAACTAAAGTTAACAGTAACTCCCTTGGTGTTTAAAAGACAGTTATTGTTCAGTAATATTATCGATATAACCGCACTGACACTATCGGACGAGAACAAAACAGAACTGAGTTGAATAATGACACTAACTTTGCAACATCGACACAGTTATTGAACTGAACTGAATCAACATTAAACTGAATTGAGCTGAATAATGACTGTATTTTCTTCTGTAGAGCTTTAAAACAACTTTCTATCATGGTAACATTGAATTAAACAAAAAAATTATTTAAAACTTGGAAAAATCATTTTATACAGTGTGCAAATGAAGTATTAACATTGAATTAAATGTGAAATTTTGATGTAGAAAGACTGATATATTACAAACCCGATTGCAAAAAAGTTGGGACACTACAAATTGTGAATAAAAACAGAATGCAATGATGTGGAAGTTTCAAATTTCAATATTTTATTCAGAATACAACATAGATGACATATCAAATGTTTAAACTGAGAAAATGTATCATTTTAAGGGAAAAATAAGTTGATTTTAAATTTCATGGCATCAACACATCTCAAAAAAGTTGGGACAAGGCCATGTTCACCACTGTGTGGCATCCCCTCCTCTTTTTATAACAGTCTGCAAACGTCTGGGGACTGAGGAGACGAGTTGCTCAAGTTTAGGAATAGGAATGTTGTCACATTCTTGTCTAATACAGGCTTCTAGTTGCTCAACTGTCTTAGGTCTTCTTAGTCGCATCTTCCTCCTTATGATGCGCCAAATGCTTTCTATGGGTGAAAGATCTGGACTGCAGGCTGGCCATTTCAGTACCCGGATCCTTCTTCTACGCAGCCATGATGTTGTAATTGATGGAGTATGTGGTCTGGCATTGTTATGTTGGAAAATGCAAGGTCTTCCCTGAAAGAGACGACGTCTGGATGGGAGCATATGTTGTTCTAGAACTTGGATATACCTTTCAGCATTGATGGTGCCTTTCCAGATGTGTAAGCTGCCCATGCCACACGCACTCATGCAACCCCATACCATCAGAGATGCAGGCTTCTGAACTGAGCGCTGATAACAACTTGGGTTGTCCTTGTCCTCTTTAGTCCGGATGACATGGCGTCCCAGTTTTCCAAAAAGAACTTCAAATTTTGATTCGTCTGACCACAGAACAGTTTTCCACTTTGCCACAGTCCATTTTAAATGAGCCTTGGCCCAGAGAAAACGCCTGCGCTTCTGGATCATGTTTAGATATGGCTTCTTTTTTGACCTATAGAGTTTTAGCCGGCAACGGCGAATGGCACGGTGGATTGTGTTCACCGACAATGTTTTCTGGAAGTATTCCTGAGCCCATGTTGTGATTTCCATTACAGTAGCATTCCTGTATGTGATGCAGTGCCGTCTAAGGGCCCGAAGATCACGGGCATCCAGTATGGTTTTCCGGCCTTGACCCTTACGCACAGAGATTGTTCCAGATTCTCTGAATCTTTGGATGATATTATGCACTGTAGATGATGATAACTTCAAACTCTTTGCAATTTTTCTCTGAGAAACTCCTTTCTGATATTGCTCCACTATTTTTCGCCGCAGCATTGGGGGAATTGGTGATCCTCTGCCCATCTTGACTTCTGAGAGACACTGCCACTCTGAGAGGCTCTTTTTATACCCAATCATGTTGCCAATTGACCTAATAAGTTGCAAATTGGTCCTCCAGCTGTTCCTTATATGTACATTTAACTTTTCCGGCCTCTTATTGCTACCTGTCCCAACTTTTTTGGAATGTGTAGCTCTCATGAAATCCAAAATGAGCCAATATTTGGCATGACATTTCAAAATGTCTCACTTTCAACATTTGATATGTTATCTATATTCTATTGTGAATAAAATATAAGTTTATGAGATTTGTAAATTATTGCATTCCTTTTTTATTCACAATTTGTACAGTGTCCCAACTTTTTTGGAATCGGGTTTGTATTTTCTTCTAAAACGTAATCCAATTATCTGCTTTATTTTCAACTTCGAGAATTGGTGGTATTTTCACTCAGAAATTCCAAGTAAATTTCACAAACAATTACAAAGAAACAGCAAATAACTTATTGAATTAAATGTGAAATTTTCAAGTAGAAAGACTGAAATATTTTCTTGTAAAACTTTGTTTACAACTTTGAAGATTCATTTTTTTTACAGTTTTCACAAAAAAAATGTTGTAGGATTTACTTTTAAACAATTTTCACTCAGAAATTAAGTAAATTTCACAAACAATAAAAAATAAATGGCAAATGTACTTAAATGTGTAAATCCTTCAAAACTGAAAAAAATGTTTTTAAGTTTACACTGAAAAAAACTGATGTAGGATCAACAAAATCTAGTACATTTTTACAAATACTTACAAAGAAATGACAAATTAAACGTTTAAAAATCTATTTAAAACTTGGAAAAGTCATTTTATACGGTGTACAAATAAAGTATTATCATTGAATTAAATGTGAAATTTTGTAGAGACACTGAAAAAAGACTTAAATAGTGTTTTCTTATATATACTCCAATAATCTGTTTTATTTACAACTTCAAAGAATCTTTTTTTTCACAGTGTACACCTAAAAAATTGTGTAGGATTTACTTTGAAACAATTTAAACTCAGAAATTGCAAGCAAATTTGACAAATAATTACATAGAAATGGCAAGTAACACATTGAATTGTGTTTGAAAGACTGAAATATTATTTTCTTGTAAAACTTTGTTTACAACTTTGAAAGAAAAACATTGTTGTAGGATTTCCACTGATAAATTTCTATTAATTTTCACAAATACTTGCAAAGAAACAGCAAGTGAAATATTGACTTAAACGTGAAAATCTTATAAAACTTAGAAAAATATATTTTTTACAGTGTACACTGATAAAATTTAGTGTAGGATTTACTTTGAAACAATTTCCACTCAGTAATTGCAAGTACATTTCACAAATACTTGCAAAGAAATGACCGATTAACCATGAAAATCCATTTAAAAATGGGAAAAATCATTTTATACAATGCACAAATGAAGTATTTTCATTATCAGCCAACTACATGACAGTTGTGCAGATGTCTAGTGTGCATCGCTGAGACGTTTGGGCTCAGACCAGAGTCAGATGAGGTAGAAGTGTAAACAACACATTTAAGAGTCATTTGACCCGGGGTGGGGACAGGTAATCAGAGACTGACCTCAGTAAAGCCGCTTCTCATTTCACCAGAGTAATACCTTCACGAGAAACCTGCCGACAGTCCAGCAGAGAAAGTCACTCGCCCTGCCAGACACAAGCACACAATCGCAGCGCCGCTGTACGTGTGATATATCACAACGCAACATAATGCGCGTCTATCTGCGCAGATTATCTTAGACTGTTCATTTATTCAGTTTGCTCAGTTTCAAATAATGGTCATATTATCATGCTGCAACAATAAAAAAAAATGCAACAACATGCTTGAGTTACTGTAATGAATATGGCGGAGGTGTTGTGCGGTATAACTCTAAATTATTAATCTGCAAAAGACTGTCGATATTAAAGTCAGAGAGGGAAAATCAATCATTTCCATTCCAGCAGTCAGTGAAATATGAGCCATATTAAGAGGAGATTCACACTGCGTATCAATCCATGAAGGTCTCTTAATGTATATGCCATTAATTATTTAAACCAGCAGCTGAGAGACTTTCCAAAGTCTCCAGACTGTGTGTGTGAACCATGAGCGTTTCATGGCGAGGACGTGTTGATCATGCGTCCTCGTCCAGACAGACGTTATGGAAGGGTCATTGGTTTGAGAAATGATGTCAGATTCTTTAATACATGGAAAACAAAAGTATTGTCAATCAACTCCGGCCAGACGGATCATCGACAACTCAGATAGACAGAGTTAACCAACCTGATTAACCTCCAACTATCAGATACTGCAACAGTTCTCAATGCAAAGAGTTCAGGCTAATGCAGCACAAACTGACCGGAAAGAGTATTTGATCATGTAAAATACACTGTAAAATAACCTGCAATTGTTACTTTTAAATTAATGTATTTAGGTTGAATCAGCAACATTACATAATATTTTTGACTTGAATAAAAGCTGTTAATTTAGAATTTTTTTCAGTGTATACAATCAAATTGTAAAGAAAGATGCACAAGCAAAGCATTTGACAAAAATAAGTGTGTTTTAAATGCCAAAACAATAGATCTAGTGTTGAACGCACTGCATAAAATGAGGTTCTTCATTCATATTTTTGTCTCGTTTTCAAATACAAATTTCAGACATATGGGTTTTAGGGCTCTTCTTGCACTGGATATGAATTGTGTTTTCTTGCTTTTTATTGCGTATATTTTATAGGTAACACTTTAGAGTTTCATTTGTTACAGTAACACATTTAAAGGGGTGGTTGATTATGATTTGACTTTTTAACTTTAGTTAGTGTGTAATGTTGCTGTTTGATCATAAACAACATCTGCAAAGTTACGACGCTCAAAGTTCAATGCAAAGAGAGATATTTTCTTTTACAGAAATCGCTTTTTAAACGGCTGGTAGGGACTAAAACGAGCTTCTTCCCAGGTTGGTGACATCACTAAAGCTAAAATTTACATAAGCTCCACCCCCGAGAACACACAACAAAGGGGGCGGGGTCATGTTGGGCTGCTTTAGAGAAGAGGAAGAGTTGTTGTAGTAGAGTGTTGTTGTCATGCCGTCATTTTACGCCGGACTGCTTCACAAACGAGGGTCAATTCAACACAAAAGATGAACATGACGGCACATGCTAGTGGATGAGTTGAATCAACTCCACAGCAACTACATAAATTTATCCACTAACCATTCAGAAACGTCCAGTTTCATTCTAAAAGTTGTAACTTCTTCCTGAGTCTCTCCATCAGTGTCGACTCCGGTTTGAACAATGTAAGGCTGAACACCGTTACTGACAATCCTCATTTTGGCTGCGTGAGATTCTCCAGCTTTGTTGTTGTTGAGCTGTTAAAGCTCCGCCCTCTTCTGGAAAGGGGGCGGGAGCAGCAGCTCATTTGCATTTAAAGGGACACACACAAAAACGGCGTGTTTTTGCTCACACCCAAATAGGGGCAAATTTGACAAGCTATAATAAATGATCTGTGGGGTATTTTGAGCTGAAACTTCACAGACACATTCTGGAGACACCAGAGACTGATATTACATCTTGTGAAAGGGGTGTAACAGGTCCCCTTTAACATGAACTAACAATGAACAATACTTCTAACTTGCAGCATTTCAGATTTGATGAATCTTTAGAAGAGCGACTGAAGAGAACAGGGTTTTTTTTTGCTGAATTGAGTTTGACATCAACCACAAGCCGAAGATCTGTGTGTGGAGGGGAAATACATGCGTGTCAGACAGGATGATGTGGAGCATGAGGTGATAGTTGAACATTTAACCACATTACAGAATGATTTGAGGCATGACATCACCTGCTCCGCTCCAGTAAATCGTGTGTGCGACCGAACATCAGTTCACTGGGAAAATCACATGGTGGTTCAAGGTCTTAATGTGTGAAAGAAAGCTTATGATCCGTTCACTCATCCTTCCTAAACTCGAGAGAAGGACACAGGGATTATTCAGTGAAATCAATCATTTCTCAAATGTTTCTTCTGCAATTTCTTGTACACAACGGGGTCATTAACTAAAACTAAAACTATTAAAAACATTTCTGTTCATTGAAATAAAGATTTAAATAAAACAATTATTAGTTGAAAAACTTACAAAGAAATGTTGACTGAAATAAGTTGAAATTGAAGCACTATAATTATTAACTGGAAATAAATAAAAATTAATGCTGTCAAATTGATTAATCATGATTAATCATATTTAACATAAACGTTTGTATATATGTGTGTGTGTATATACACACACATATTTACAAACTTGTTAGTTAATAGCTATTAATCGATTTGACAGCATTAGTCCGTTTATTTAGTTATATTAAAATATATTTTGGCTGGAAAACCAGTTAAATTGACATGAAGAATGTTTTTAGGTTACCTTAAACATTAGTTAGTTATCGTACAGTAGAGTACAGAGCTATAAAATGAGCAGCTCAGATAATATTGAAATATTTGACTTTTGATTACAGGTATTTTGAGCAAATCTGAGACATTGTTGAGATCTTTTCTGAAACATCTAGATGTCTTACTGCTGTCCAGAAGAAACAACAGGCATTGCATTTCTCTTTCCAATTATACACATTTTATTTCCTTTTAAGTTATGCTTGGTCTTCTCAATGATTAGCAGTACATTTTTACAACACACACAAAGTCAATATCATTTGAGAAACGAAAGCGTTTATGTGTGTGTCTTTAGCGTTGACCAGCGTTTCACCCTCATTCTTGGGTGATGAGGTGACGCGGTTAACTAGTCTTTGATGTGAGCGGCACTATCTAACGGCCGATCAATAGACGCGCTGATGGAGAGTAAACCCAACATCAAAGCGCATCAGTGTGCAAACACATGATTCCCTCATTAATGCAGTGAAGAGGTCCGTCGTCTCCTCAGGCCTGATCATGTTCAACACACGCTCTTAAAACACAGTCAATCCTAGAACCAATTAGAAATGAAGCTGATAGGACATCTGGACAGATAATCACAATTTGTGCATGTTGTTCATTAACTCTGAAACACACTGCCAGGTCTAAAACATCAAATTCAGTCACTAGGTTAATAAGTTCATAATTAGAACAATCGTTTGAAGTCCTGTAAAATCAAATAATGGAACTTACACACACATACACACTAAATTTCAGAATATTTAGTGCCGTTTACTAAGTGAACCTTCACTAGTGCAACTGATCATAGCATTAATGATTTGAGTTATGCTGAAGGAGAGACTCAAGCCATATCTAGAGACCAGAAGATCAAACTCGATCACGAGAGAGGGAGAAAACATCTAGAACACAAACACTATAGCAGCTGCATAGCAACACCCTAGTAACCACTCAAAACACCACACCAATGCCCTAGTAATCACCCAAAACACCTTAGCAACCACATAGCAACGCCCTAGTAACCAGTCAAAACACCATAGCAACACACTAGTAATCACTTAAAACACCATAACATCCACAGCAATGCCCTAGTAATCACTCAAAACACCTTAGCAACCACATAGAAACGCCCTAGTAACCAGACAAAACACCATAGCAACACCCTAGTAATCACTCAAAACATCCACAGCAATGGTTACAGTGGTTACTAGGGTGTTGCTATGCAAACACCTTAGCAACCACATAGCAACGCCCTAGTAACAAGTCAAAACACCATAGCAACACCCTAGTAACCAGTCAAAACACCATAGCAACACCCTAGTAACCAGTCAAAACACCACAGCAACGCCCTAGTAATCACTCAAAACATCCACAGCAATGGTTACATTGGTTACTAGGGTGTTGCTATGCAAAACACCTTAGCAACCACATAGCAACGCCCTAGTAACAAGTCAAAACACCATAGCAACACCCTAGTAACCAGTCAAAACACCATAGCAACACCCCAGTAATCACTCAAAACATCCACAGCAATGGCCTAGTAATCACTCAATACATCTTAACAACCATGTAGCCCTGCCCTAGTAACCACTCAAAACACTAAAGCATCAACAGCAATGATCTAGTAACCATGCAAAACACATTAGCAACCATATAGCAACACCCTAGCAATCATTCAAAACACCTTTGCAATCATTTAGCAATGCCTTAGTAATCACTCAAAACACCACAGCAATGCCCTAGTAACCACTCAAAACATCACAGCAACCATATATCCACGCCCTAGTAACCACTTACAACACCATAGAAATGCCTTAGTAATAATTTAATACACCATAGCAATGCCTTAGCAACCACTCAAAACACCAAAGCATCCACATAAATCTACTGTAGATTTAGTCAACTATAATCTCATGATATTTATTCAACTAAAACTAGACTAAAACAATTCAGATGACTAAAATTAAATCAAAATTTGCTGTCAAAATTAACACTGCTCAAAACACCTTAGCAAATGCATAGCAACACCCCGGCAACCAGCCACATGACCCTAGCTTCAGGGCGGTGAGTTTTTCACTCAGTGGATGTTCAGAAGCGAAGCCAGCGTGGCACTGCTGCGATCACCTCTGATGTCCAGAACTGAGAGAAGAACAACAGCTCCAGCATCTCGGCACACGCTGGTGCGGGACTCGCACCTTCAGATCTGCTCGCCCGCGCCAACACAATCAACTCTGTCCTGGTGTCCTGGATCAATAGCTGATGCTCGTTTGATCTGAACGAGGCTTCATCTTTTGTTTTGAGGGATTTTATCAGAGGCCTCGGGCAGTGTCAGCGGTCGGCTCGCATTATTTTCTGAAGATTGTCTTGCTGACTTTGTACTGCATGAACACGTCCATCATAACAGCAAGAGTGCCTCAAACTCTGACACGTATTAATATTACATGTGTGGCCACTAATGGCATTCTGACATATTCCATCACAGAATGGAAATCATTCGAGAAACTAAATCATGTGAGACACGAGAGAGATTAATGCCTTGATCCTCTCTTCTAGCTGGACCTCCGGCTACCCGTGTGTGTGTGTGTGTGTGTGTGTGTGTTTGAAGCATCCTAAGGAGGCAGATGAAAGCATCAGTATTGATTTATGTGCAACAGGCAAATATGACCGGAGAGAAAGAGACTAAACCATAAACAGACTATATCCCCTCATCTCCCCAAACACTCAATAGATCCACCTGGAGCTTCAAATCAAAAAACTTACTTTTGGATCAATTTTTGTTCTTTTAACTCTATTTGTGTGTGTGTGTGTGTGTGTGTGGGTGTGTGTGTGTGTTGGTGTGTGTGTCTGTGTGTGCACACTACAATACACTCTAATGGCCGGAGACATGCAATCAGCAGGGACTATTCAGTACTAGTGTCTCACTGCTGGATTTTGCAGGTTTGATTCAGTGACCTGATCTCATCCACTCATGCATTTTGATATTTGTTCAGAATGTACATATTTTGAGCTGCACATTTTTACAATGATGAACATGCACAAAGAAGCAATAGGGGAAAAAACGAATGCATGCAGTGTTTCGTAAAGTTATAGGCCTTTTTATTGGGGCGAACTGTATGCAGAAAATATAGACCAATCTTTCATGTAGTCTAAAAGTGATGCCGTAATCGATTAAAATTTCAATTTGTCTTAAATGTCACATTGACTGCAGCCCAGAAAGGCCTGCTGTGCTAATACCCTGCCTCTTTTTGGGACGTGTTTAACTGGAGTCTCAACTAAATATCAAGCACACATATATAAACCTGTCCGTCTTCAATTCTTATATCATTAGAGGTGAGTGGTTGTAACTGAACACCATATGTGGTGTAATTTTTAATAGTGCACTAGCAGAAGCACACAAAACTAAACTGAGTGTAAAACTGTAAAACATTTAATTTGTACACATGCAATGTAATAACTTTGCGGTTTCAAAAGACATCTAAGAAAAACAAGAATGGAAATGAATCCCGATTTACCATTTACAGAAGCTTTGCAGTGGATATTTTTTATTCTCTAACTCAAACAGTGAGAGGAAAGAGGAAGGGAGGAGACAGAGAGAGACTAATCTCCTATTCACTCCAGTCAAATCAAAGGTTTGTTTATGCAGAGTTCATTATTTATTTATTTATTTTATGCCTTTTTTTTATTATTTTATGTAATAAGGACTTAAAAACATTTAAAAAAAGTTGATTTAAAGGTGGTGTCCATGTGTAAAAAGGTAATTTTAGAAAAAGTAAATAATAATATGGAAGATGATTTTGTTTTAAAATATTTAAATATGTTTTATATAGTAAGAACAATAAACACAAGACTGTCTTCATTAAATGTTTTAAATATGTTTAAATATTTTACTGGAAAATGCAGAAAATACTGCTTTACTGTATTGCTCAGGCAATATAAATTAAAAATACATAAATATAAAGGCAGAACACATAAATTCAACACACGGAATGCAATATTTCAAGTGTTGTAGCCTACGTTAACAATTTCTGCAATATCTGCATTACATGAAATGGACATAAACTAATAGGACTATATTCTGCTATAAATTGGTGCCATTTTATGGCATAATCATCGCACTGTTGGGTGTGGCGTGGGTATAGCAATAAGGCTTCAACATTTATAATTTATGTAGAATGAATATAGTCAAAGTATTGTAAGTCACTGACTATAAATGCAGCATTAACGCGCAAAAGAAATCACCACAATACGGTGGACGAATTTTGATCTGAACTGTGAAAGCATTTATTGGCTAATGACGCTTTAAGTTGTGTTAATCATGCAAGCTCTCTTACTAACGTGTTTAAATAATAACATGTGCAGCGATGTATCCTTAAAACGGTGAGATGTTGGAAGCTGATTTTTCTTTTCTTTATTTTTGTGCTTTAAATGCTTTTGCCTTGATTATAAGGAATGCACATTGCTCTTAAACGGTAAATGTTCAAATGAACAATTCGTGCAAACCGAACTCCCAGCTGGCTACTTGAAACATGGGCTACAGTAAACGCCACACCGTCTTCAACCCACTCTCCAACCCACCCTATTAAATAGCACTTCAACCACCGATTCCACAGTTAAATGCATGATATAAGAACTNATGTTTAGAACATGATGTTATCTGTTCTGACATACAGTGTGAAAGCATTTGTAAATTTGACTGTAAAATTACATTGTTTTGGTCTTGGTTGAGCTTGTGTGTAAAAGAAGTTCAAGCATTTTAAATTGGTGTTAACTGTATGCATTTTGTATCAAAGCAACAAGAAATGTGTTAATTGTATAGCCTACAAAGACGGATGTTGTGCTAACCGTGTTAAGAGTTTAGGAAACTTGTTAAATGTATTGAAAAAACTGTCATAGCGATTGTAAAAAAACTGTAATTGCTCTGATAGTATTTGATTTTTTAGATTCAGCATATATTTCATTACAATATTACTGTAGAAATGCAGCATATTTCTGTTTTATTCAGTTTTGTATTATGTTATTGTTTTGAACTTAAGTTTAACAGTTTTGAAAACAGTATGTAAGCATGTGCAAATTGGCCTCATATAGTACAAAGAGTTTTGTCAGTTGTGTCTGAGTGAGAAAAGAACTCATGAAATTTGAGAGGTGTGGTCACTGAATGCATTTTGTGCCAAAGCAATGATAACTGATCCTCAGTTTAGCCCACAGAGACTTCTGTTGTGCTCACGGTGTGAAGAGTTTTGCAAAAGTGCCCTAAGTATTGAGAAATGTGTCTGTAAAAAACTGTAAATCCAAAAAAAGGTATTTTTTTGTTAAAGTAATAAAGTGTTTAATAGAATCTTTAACAATAGTGACTTTACAAGGTGAGAAATCAAACTCTGGTAAATGAGTTGTTTACAGGTTACTGACGTAAACATAATAATGATTTACTGCGTAAAAATAACAGCACTCTAAAATGCCCAGGTCTATTTTTTTGTTGAGTGAAATATTTTTTTAAATTATTTTAATTTTTGCATAAATAAAATGATGCCTATTTTTTAATTATCATTAAGATTATTTTCATACCATTTTTTAAATGCAAAATATATCATTTTATTGATTATTTTGATTAGTTTCATTCTATGACCTGAACATTTCTTCACTCATATAGTACAGCTGTCCAGATTAATCCCAGATAACAAAAATTAAATTCTAAATTTTTAAAATGTTTAAGAAGATTCCACTTGATCATTTTGCAACTATGTCAATGTTATATTTGAATGTTCTCTGAACATTCTGAAACAAGTAACATTTAAAAAAATTCCATGAACGATGTACAAATAAAATGTTTGCGTGAATGTTTTGAGAACGTCATTAAATACCAGATAACTTTGAACAGGATAACTGTGTAAATGAATATGAGAAGAAGAGCACGAGTTTGTTTAACTTCAGTAATAGTTTGTTAATGTTCTGCTGGACGGCTGAAGCTCATTCCCACACACTGACACCTGTGCTCCAGAGACCCGCTCGGCTCCGCAGGGCTCCGTCACCTCTAACCTGCTCTGATAATCTGCTCTATTCAAACGCTAACACAAACACGCTGACCCCGCGCTTCTGAAGACCCCTGAGCACCTGCGCCTGAGCATGACATCATCCACCCGTCCCGCTGTGAAGCCCTCTGCTCTCGTTTACACATCAATTACATTCAGCCTTGACTGTTCACAAACACACTGACTGTGAGTGCGTGTGTGTGTGTGTGTGTGTGTGGAAGTTCCAGCCCAGTAAAGTCATCCCTGCATCTCAAACCTCTTTGTTTAGGGATGTGTCATGTGGTTTGCTCTCAGCAGGTCATCTCTCTGTTTCACAGCTCTAGATCAGCATCACTCTCAGATTATTACTTCATTAACAAAAACAAACGGATTGAACCAAAAACTGCCTTAAACTTTCACAGCAGAGATCTGGGACAGAGCAAAACACCAGATTACAGTTCACACAGATGAGTGCAGTGGCATTTTATTAGATGACATTAAAGTTTGTATTAATATTTATATGACATTATAGTTTTATTACATTTTTAATTAGTATATATATATATATATATATTTCTGTTTTTTAATCTTTAGTTAAAGTTTTAGTAATTTTGTTATGTGTTTGTCATTTTTATTAGCTTTTTTA
>RJVU01015164.1:486504-534728 GCA_003731715.1 Anabarilius grahami | reverse complement strand
CACACACACACACACACACGCACACACTCGCACACGCACGCACACGCACGCACACACACGCACACAAAATACACGCACAGAAGCACACACTCGCACACACAAAAAACACTCAGACACAGACACACACACAGACACACAGACACACACACAAACACAGAGAAACATTATGCATACACACACCCGCGCACACACAAAAAAACACGCACACAGAAGCACACACAAATACACACAAAAAAAAACATTCAGAGACACTCAGATGCACACACACACTCTTACACTCANCACGCACACACACGCACACACACACGCACACAAAATACACGCACAGAAGCACACACACTCGCACACACAAAAAACACTCAGACACAGACACAGACACACACACACACAGAGAAACATTATGCATACACACACACCCGCGCACACACACAAAAAAACACGCACACAGAAGCACACACAAATACACACAAAAAAAAACATTCAGACACACTCAAACACACACACACACACAAAAACACTCACAGAGACACACACAAAGAGACAAACATGCACACACTCGTACACACAAAAAAAACGCACTTGCACAGACACAAACTCACACATACACACACACACACTTGCACACACACACAAAAAAAACAAGCACACAGAAGCACACACACAAATAAACACAAAAAAACTCACAGAGACACTCAGATGCACACACACACTCACACATATGCACACACAAAAAAAACACACTTGCACAGACACACTCACACATGTACACATTCACTCGCACACACAACACACAAAAAACACTCACAAAGAGACAAACATGCATTCACACATATTCGCACACACACACACACTCACACACACACACACACAAAAACACTCACAGAGGCACACACACAGAGACAAACATGCATACATACACATTCGCACACACACAAAACATGCACAGACACACTCAGATACACACACACACACACACAAAACACGCACACCTAATTCTTTTTGCTCAAGCAAACACCACACAGAAAAAAACTGTGTGTTCGAAATTGATTTTCCCTCAAATCCTATAATGAAATGATGACCTATGTTAGCTTTATGAGCCAATAATCACAGGCAAACATGTTAATTAGTGAATAACAGACAGCAGCCCATTAATGAAACCATGACATCACAGTCAGACGCTCAATAAAACCCTCGATCGATGCGTTCTTTAATGTGAAGTCCTGCTTCCAGCCGAAACGTGTGCATCTGTGCAGCTCCTTTCACAGAAATGATGGTCATTTAATACTTTATGATGCTTTTAATACTTTAAAACTTAAAAACAAACAAACATGTGCTTGTGTTTTCAGAAATCAAAACTCTCCATCACAATACACACTGATAAGGAATATTAAATAAAGAGCTAAGTTTAGTCAAGTTCATATCTAACATGTTATGAAATGTTGATATCAAACTGATTCATGCAATTTGATCAAACAGGATGAATGTTTTACGAGATAAACCAACTAACATCACAGAATCCATCAGATACTCACTGCTGTTTCCCTCCATAATGATGTCACTTCCTGGAGGATGATGTCAATAAGGAAGTATTTATTTTTAGTAAGAGTGATTTTACAAAAGACTAACAGGATGGAAAGTGATATTGAGGACAAATGGAAAAAATATAAATTGGTTAATTAAAACATTTCCAAGAAAACTCATTTTCTTTGAAATATTTCAACAAGAGAAAGAAAAAACGGTTACATTTATTTTAAGGTGTCCGTGTTACAGTGTAATTATATATTTAAGTACAGAGTAATTAACTACATGTACTTACTATAGGGTTAGGGTTTGGTTTAGTCACATGTAATTATGCATAATTTATAGTTCAAACTAATGTAATATGTGTAACAAAGATACTGTAAAATAAAGTGTTACCGAAAAAACTTGTTTTTTTTAATGGTAGAAATTAGTTCAGCACATGTTTTTAAATCTCTTATAGTTTAATATTTTAGCCAATATATGAGGGTTAAAGCACAAAAGCTGATTTGGTTTCATTCAGTAAAGGGTTTGCAGGTCCAACACTTGAATCCTTTCAATGGGAAATGACTGTATAATGACACCAGAGGGCGCCGTTACTCCAAATTTGCTCTTTACATTGAGTATTTCTTCATGTAAATGTGTTTGTAATGTATCTGGAGGCACTAGAAGTGAGAGTTAAAACTTCGTAAATTCAAGATATATGGCCTGAAAACAAACATTAATATTAATAAATGTTGTTTTAAGGAACCTGTTTAAAGATATATAACAGGGAAAAATACTTAAAAGGTTTTAGTGGCCAGAATATTTTATTTTTTCATTTGTCATTTTAACTCTTTACTTTTGAATACATATTTTTGAATGTATAAATAACAAGACTGACACACAGGAGATTTAAATTGACCGTTCGCAAAGACCCGCCTCCTTTAGTTACTGTTGCTATGTCCGACAAGCCATGTTGCTCTCACGCCACACATCATGTTCTCACGCAGTGAAAAATACATCGCGGAGCAAAGAGGACACTGACAACAAGACAGAGCAGGTTACTTTTGATATGAAACAAAGCCTCAAGTTTCAAATTTTGTAATTTTTAAAGAAATTTAAACAATAAATACCATTTTGTGTCGTGACAGATCACTGTAGCGCCTCAGATCAAGCGGCTCGTGAACCGATCATCTCACTAATTATTTTATATCAATCAAATAAACATGAATGAACCACATTTCAACCACATAAAGACATCAGTACACATCATTTTTCAAGTTCAAGTCCACCAACGTTAATGCCCTAACTGCTTTGACATACAAAATGGCGGATTCGGCGTTATGATTGGCTAGATCGCCTGTCAATCAAACTCCCGGCAAAGGGTCAACTGGTGCAGGAGGAGGAGGGGGGCGGAGTCTATTAACCAACCATTGAGAGAGCGATCGAACAGGTCCCTCACTGACAAAACGGCTCAGCATGCATAACAATAAAATAGTTTTAAGTTATTCATATTGCACATATGAGCTCACTGACTGTTGAATAAGTAAGAAATTAAGGTATTTTTCCTTAAAATGCTCTTGTTTGTAGGACTACTTTCTTACGCATCTCATCCCAAGCCTGTGTTGCTAATTCCAAAATGTCGTTTCAGAGCTAGTGAAGGAAGCTTGAGTCCAGTGTTGCCAAATCTGTGGTTTTCCCGCGGAATTGGGCTACTTTTACACTATTTCCGCGGGTTATTTTTTCATGTCTGCGGGTTGAATCGACCCCAAATAACGTGATATTTAGCGACTGAATGTGAATTTTACCAGGGGAGCCCCGCCAAAAACGCGGATTTTACCCCCAGAACACGATTTTTACTGTGGGACCCCCCCTGAAAAGCGATTGGGCTAGTTTTGAGGAGCAATTGGGTGGTTTTGTTGCCTGCTTGAGTCATTCATTGATAGCAAATGTAGTTATTGATGCAGTTAGAGAGAGAGAGAGACTAAGTGTGTATGAATGAATTACCTGATTGTGTTTTTTTTGTTTGTTTGTTTCAAGAACAGCGCTGTTATTACCTCGCTAGTGAGAAATGTCATGTACCTCTCTGTGAGAGTGTGTCCGTTTGAAAGCGTGGGAGAAATAGGTAATTTTGTGGCAAAAAAATGGAAATAGTATGGCGGTTTTGATCCTATTGTTTACTATATTCATTTATTTGGTCAGTGTAGTTGTGGGTTTTGCTTCCTTTGATGTCGTCGGCTGTAAGGACTGAAATCACGTGGCAAAGTGATATCTGGACATGTGATGCGGTCAAGACCTGCCTAGAACTACTTTAGCCTTGAGTTTCCCTGAAAATATTTACACACCTTAGAACGTTCGTCAACCAATCAGATTCAAGCATTCAACAGCCCTATAGTATAATAATACTTACACTCACAAACATTATAAACACACATGCTGCTATTTGTCCATTTGAAAATGAAGAGAAAATGTAGATTTTTTTGGCTTTGATATATTAGCAATCATTATCCACTGCAGTTTTATAATATTCTCACCTAACCAGGCCCCAAAACACAACAAATGACACTTCTGATAATTTAAAATAATGTTTCTGCATAAAATTATGACTGAACTCAGTGGAGAACAAATATCTGTTGATTGTTACTAAAACGTCTGTTATTGTGAGAGGATTGAATTGTGCTGAATATTAGTGATGTGTATGTTTGAGCATATGGATGTCAGAGACACAAACTACACTGAACCTCTTTTAGAAAATAAATTTACATCTTCAGAATAAAACTAAAGTCCATGCGTCAGAGATTTGCATGCTTATTTGATTTACCATTTCAAGGCAAATCATGCACACGGATGTGTATATTTGCTTAATAAAAATACACATATTAAAACACCGATGCTCTGTTATAGCAAAATACCTCTCATGTCATTCTTCATCATTCTCAACTCACCTTTATTTCTTTGTTTTAAAGCAGTTTTATACAACGATCAATAATGCAAATAGAATTCAATTATGTTGTAAAGCAGCTCTAAAAAGACAATAGTGTCATTATTCACCATGATGACCTTTCAGTGCCCCCCAAGAACATCTGTTCACATTAAATAAGCTGTAAAATGTCTGAATGTCATTCATTAGGTGACAAAACAAGTGTCATTTATTGTGAAAGAACGCACTTTACAAACACATCATTTAATAAAGAATTCAATGGCATCTTACAGTGATTGCAACTATTATTAAATGTATTATTTATTTGTATTTAGTTTTAGCATTTATTTGCTATACTTACATAACTGGACCTGAATGTAAATGAACACTGAAATTCACAGTTAAATCCCAAATAAACATGATTTGCATGCTTGCAAATGAACAGTGTTTCAGTGCTTCAGTGCTTCTGAGCAGCGGATCATAATCATACGGCTTCATATGTGAACGGATGAAACTCTCTCTCTCCTCTTGGACATCTCAAGAATGTAATAAGAAAATGCTTTAAGATTTATTTCTGATATCTGTAGAAATCAAAATCAAACTCTTGTGTCTCTATCAGGCTGTTTTGGGGAATTATGTCTCGACAAAAGCAGAATTTGCTGTGGCTGATGATCGTCTGTTGTGCTTCAAGCCAGATAAGTATGTAGGATCAACTTTAAAAGGAAGTCTATAATGCTGATGAATATGTTGTTTGGTGCGCATATCCTTATAATGTTGTGTTTGTTTGTGCAGCCTGCATGAAAATAATGATCATTGGAGACAATTTGTCATACTTAAATAGATCGACTTGCGCAGGTAGACGTGAAATATACTGTATATTTATTTTCTGAAAGTGCTTGTGATGACTGACAAATTCATAGAGATAATGTCTTTTTATTCCAGCTGTGACATGTCCACTAGCTGCTGAAACACCGATAGGGAAATTTTGCATAATGAATGTCAAACCAAACACCAGTTCCCAGGGTAACAGTGCTATTTTTGTATTATTTATATACTATTATAATCTTTATTCATATTAACTTTATAATAATATTAATGTAATATTTTTTAATTTTAGTTTAAATAATTCTATGTTATTTTGTCACTTTTATTATTTAGTTATTTATATTAATGCATTTATATTTATTTATTCAATGGATGAAAACAATAGTTTTAGTTACTGATAACAACACTGCTGCATATATTTTATTTATAAAACATTCTCGACTAAAAATTGCCTCAACAAATGTAAAATGTTCAAATGTTCTCTCTTGTTGCCAGGAAATTGCAAAACCTCAAGCAATACATACTTTTTCAACATAACAAACAACTGGGAGAAATATGAAGTCAGAATGAACCAGACTGTTAAAGATATAAAAATGTGGTTTTTTCAAAATGAATCTGAATGTCTACCATCATCAGTCCTGAATTCAACAGGTGAGTGTTGTCACAACACCGCACGAGTACAAGAACACATTAGTGATCACTCATGAAAACACTGCTGACTGTCATCGCTGTTGGTAATATTTTGAATTCTAAACATTCTATCAATCAACGCAAAGCAAAAATAGAACAAACACAAGACTGAAATGATATACAAATCAGACTATTTGAATGGAGTCTGTATGCAATGAGTTCTTGAGAAACAGCAGATTGTAGTACAGTACAACCACAGACTAATTTAGACTAGTTTAGACTATTGATATTTAGCAAGTGTTGTATTAATTCCATCTTTTCCCTTCTGCTTGATCCAGATCATTGTGTGACTTGTCAGACCACCAACACCCCGACAACTACCCACCAGGCAACTAGCACCCCAACCACCACCGACACAACTAGCACAACTGACACCATCACCACCGGCTGCAATGCAAATAACCAAAGTCCACTAGGTAAGATTTTGACCTCTTCTACAGTGTAGACCTATATATCAGGCTGGTTAGACTGGTTCACGTATTTACAAGGTCATTTCAGCAGGAAAGTCCAATACAACACTATATTTACTTTGCGGCCTTTTTATCAACACAACACCGTATATATTTAGATATATTAGCATACATATCAAGATAAGGATTATATGTAGATTATGCTGTACACTCTAAAAAATGCTGGGTTAAAAACAACCCAAGTTGGGTTGAAAATGGACAAACCCAGCGATTGGGTTGTTTTAACCCAGCGGCTGGGTTAAATGTTTGCCCAACCTGCTGGGTAGTTTTATTTAACCCAAATATTGTTTAAAAATTACTGTATTTCTTGCTTAAAATGAACCCAAAATATGTTGGAAATTAACATTTATTAATATGTTTAATAAACAAACATTTATTAATACTTTCTTTGAATAATATTTAAACAATAAACATTTATTAAATTGCTTATTAATAAATGCTCATCTTTTAATTATGAGTCTGATTTTTAATTTCCAACCTATTTTGGGTTCATTTTAAGCCAGACCTATAGTAATTTGTAAACAATTGTTGGGTTAAATAAAACTACCCAGCAGGTTGGGCAAACATTTAACCCAACTGCTGGGTCAAAACAACCCAATCGCTGGGTTTGTCCATTTTCAACCCAACTTGGGTTGTTTTTAACCCAGCATTTTTTAGAGTGTATGAAGAACTGAAGGAATTTTGTGAAAAGTATTTATACGACACGATAAATAGCTAAATTAATAAAAATATTTTTTTAAAATAATGATAAATAACATAAAAATAGGGACATTTGAAAATTCTTAATGTGAACATGACTTAAGACAGTTATATTAAAAGATCGAATTCAGTATATGTGACCGGTGCTGGCCAAATGAGTTATTGCTATTCTCAAATAAATAACCTTCAAAATGGTGCACGATTTGTTAGAATCTGACTGAGCTACACCTGTTTTAAGTCGAGTCAGCAAAGTCCATTTTGAGAAAAATCGAGTTAAAGTTTTCTGAATGTTCCAAAACAAAATCACCTTAAAATCCCTGTTAATAACACCTAATTTGGCACAAACCAAGTCAAAACTCTCCTATCTATAGGAAAATATATATATATTCAACTTTTTTCTCATGATTCCACAATTGTTTGATTAACCCTAATGAAACAGACAGCCTATCTAATTCAACCCCATTTCCGGAAAAGTTGTAAAATGCAATAAAATCAAGAATCTGTGATTTGCTAATTCTCTTCAACCTCTATTTAACTGACAAATGTACAAAGAAAAATTTTCCAATGTTTTCACTGAACAACTTGATTGTATGTTGTAAACAAATTTTGATTTTGATGGCTGCAACACACTCCAAAAAAGTTGGGACAGAGGCATGTTTACCACTGTGTCACATCTACGTTTCTTTTAATTACACTTTTAAATCATTTGGGATTTGAGCATACTAACTGTTGCAGTTTTGCAAGTGGAATTTTTACCCAACCTCGCATGATACAAGACAGCGGCTCAACAGTCTGTGGTCACCCTTGTCTGATTCTCCTTTTCATGATGGGCCATTCATAATCAATAAGAGTAAGTTCTGGACTGCAGTCAGGCAGTCAGACACATACACATGCAGTGTAGATTGTCTAGGAATCACTCTGATGTATTACGTGCAGAATGAGGCCTTGCTTCCCAGGAAAGATGTTATCTTGATGGCAGTTTATGTCTCTGTACAATCCCAATATACGCCTCCACGTCAATGATTCCTTCACACATATGCGAGTAACCCATGCCGTTTGCACTGATGCACCTCCAGACCATGACAGATGTTTTCTTTTGCACCTGTCACTGATGAAAGTCTGGATGGTCCTGGTCTTTGGGACTGAGAACTCGATGTCCATTTTTTCCAAATACAAGCTGAACCGTGGACTCATCTGACCACAGCACACATTTCTTTTAGACCATCTGAGATGAGCTCGGGCCCAGAGAACTCAGCAGCATTTCTGCATTGAACAGATACGTAGCTTTCTCCTAACACTCACCTTTTACCAATTCACCTGCTAATTGTAGACTGTTTTAAAAGAGTTTAACTTGGATATTCTATAATCTTTTCACTTTTATTTTGCCTCTGTCCCAACATTTTTATGTGTTGCAGCCATTAAAATCTATTTTTTATATATATATTTACAAAATAAAATTAAGTTGGAAAACACTGGAAAACCTTTCTTTGTACTTTTGTCAGTAAAAAAAAAAAAGGTTCAAGATTGTGGATTTTATTGCATTTTACAAAATGTCCCAACTTTCTGGAAATGGGGTTGTATAATGTTACACATCAGATGTTTTTCTCCAACTGTTAACCAATCGTTCACTTAAGACATAACAGATAATGTTTGCATGAATACTCGCCAAGACGGATTTCTTTGAAATACTGTGTGTATATGTGTATATCGGGATTGCGCACTTCGGATCTTTCAGTCGGCGCGAGTAAGCTCATTTTGTTTACATCAGCATGAGTTTGAAAATCACATTTCATTGGTTCAGATTTTATACAAGTTTAATAAACAAGAAGTTAATATTCTTGTTTATTTAATAAACAAGAAGTTAATATTAAGTGACTTACATTTTAGACACCATATTGCCTGTTTTTGCTCTATTTTGCCAATGAAAATAGTTCGAAACAAAGTCACAGCAAACATTCAGCGCTGTTTTCTTACTGAATGAATCAGCTTTTTGAACAAATCAGTTGAATGAATGATTCACTGACTATCTAATTAAGATCAATGCTTCGTTCCTGAATTAATCAGCAGTTTGATTGAATCAGCTGAAGCTCAATGACTCCCTCATTAACGGTGACTTGCTGCCACCTAGTGGCGGTTTTAATTTCTCATTTAAAGTATCTTTTTTATGCTTTAAATAACTTCAAATATCAATATTCAACATTTTATGTTTAAAAAATCAATACATTATTTATGCATTTGTAACTGCATGTTATTAATTTGTCATCTCTGAGCTGCATTAAACAGTCTGTAAATGCATCTAAATGCCACTTCAGATGCAGCTTCTGTGTTTCCTCTCCACTGCAAAGATGAATTTTGTTGATACTGATTTAATTTGATTGGTAACGGCCCTATTTTGTCTTATTATTATAAATAAATTTGATTACATTAAAAAAATTGACACAAAAGATGATGCATGCATATAATAAGGTTTTTAAAAAATGAATTTATAAAGATAAAATGCCAGAAAAAAAAAATATATATATATATTTTTTTTTTTTGTCAATATCGCACACCCCTACTTAGTAAAACTACTAAAGTAATTCGCTCAAGAGCAGTGAGTGATTTTCTGTTTTTCTTTTGTTGTTTGGTTCATATTAACGGCACATACAGCAGTAGGTACTTTATATTATGCAGCTGTCACAGTAATATCTAATATACACGTGATTTTTTCCATGCTGTTTACATTCACAGACATAATGACTGTGTTTATGTGAACTTTGTGCGTTTTTGACATAACCGTATTTGACAGTTTAAGCGCAATAAGACGTGAAAGAGTAGAGAGTTTAATACTCAACAGGACGTGCCGTCTGACAGACAGCTTTCTGTGCTCGACCCCGAGCCTGAAAGGTTTTGTGAACCCAGATAATAGCCGTGATGAGCAGTCGAGACTGTTACCTCAACTGGTTGTCTAGTAACATTTGTGATTGACATTCACAAACATTCTGTAGTGTTTTATTCCTGCTGACCTCTTATTACCTTCTATGCTGTTCTCAGTATGCAAAGCAGAAGTCTTCAGATCATAACACAATTATGATGAATTATGTGTTGTCATAATTTATTGAGGTTGTCTGAAAATCCTTCCTGTTGATCCTGGAGAGAGATGTACAAACGCCACATATGACAATGATACATGCAGCGGTAAGTCTGTCTGTAAACTACTTACAGTTTCACACACGCATCAAAGTTTGATTTCTAAATCAAAATAAATATAGTGCAACATGCAAGCTGACAGCATATGTCTTTTCTCCTATGAAAAATCATTAAGTTATAAGATTAGGGTACTATTCAACCTGGTCTCGTTAGAAAAACGCACCTGTGGGAACGTTTTCACGAGTCGCAAAATACGTACATATCACTGCAGTTTCATTGTGAAATGTCCACTGAGTGATGCTACAAGCATGTTCATTTTGTTGCCGGAACAGATAAACGTGAAGATTTGTCCAGTGAGTGCCGCTAAATGTGTAATGCTACACCTAAACCTACCGATAGTGTTAACAAAAGCAAATGTGACACAAAAAGCATCCGTAATAGTGTCGTTTTAGCTTTTGATCTCTCATCTTTGAGCTCTTTTACCATGACTCATTTTTCCCCCCGGATTCGTACCCAAGGCTTCCTCATCCTAAGTCCAACTCCGTATCAGTTGAGCTACCGAGCAAGCTGGTTACATCAGAAAAGCGAAACATATGGAGTTGGTTAACCGATGCAAAGTCCAAAACATATATTAGTTTACAAATTTTTGTTAAAAAGCGTTTTGAAGTCATGACATAATATTGTGCACAGAGATGCGAAAACAAGTCTTCATCAAGCCATAATCTAACCCCGTAATCGTAACTGTGTATGAAAACGATTGAAAGGGCTTGTTTTACTGCCTCTAGTGTTCATTTCTGTTGGAAACTGCAGTCATATGTACGTACTGGTACGTAATTTTCATGAAAACGTGCCCACAGGAACGTCTTTCCTATGAGACCAGGTTGGTAATATTAGGTTTTTTTTAACCTTTTAAACATAAAATGCAGTTGCTTTGACAAGCTTGAGTAATTTAATCATGAGGAGTTGATATTGTTTAGTGCAATTATGGCAAAAATACACTCTTAGTAGAAAAGGTTCTATAAAGAACTTTAAAGGGTTCCGTCAAGGGCTTCATACACAGAAGTGTTAGGGGTTCCCATCATGAGATCATTGTAAGGATTTTGTTTAAATTAATTTAGTTTAATTCAATTTTAATTGTAATTTTTTTTATGAATTAAGCAGCTCATAAACATACTTTATCACTAGAAAAATTGATATAACCAATTAAACATGAAAATATTATGATATATTTTAAATCCATTCCTTATTTTTTTCTTTGTGTTGAAGGGAAAGAAGGAAGCAAATATGTTCTGCATTTTAATGGGAGTGAATGGATGTGTGTCATCTGTGTTGATGAAAGATCAACTACTGTCAGACCGCCGTCATCCACCACCACTAACGAACCAACTACCAGTGTCACAACAAATGAGATAACTAACAAACCAACTACCAGTGTCACAACAAATGAGATAACTAACAAACCAATTAGCACTCTTGCACCACCCGAGATAATTTACAATGTAACGCCAGATAATGTAACAGACGGTAGTGGACATATTGAATCCTCAAAAGCATCGTAAGTGTGCGGTTACCAGTGGCTATAAAGTCTAAAAATGTAGTACATAATACCAAGTGATTCAATCAATTTTGCAGAGAGTCTATGGAAAAAATGGACTCCCTGGTGGAACAGATGGAAAAAAACAATAAAAGCAATGCAGCGATTGTGATGGGGGATATTATTGGTGTTCTCCAAAGACAAGCCAAGAACACAGAAAGCAAAGACTTTAAAATATGCTACTCTCCAAATCAGAACATGATCAACGTAAGGCCTGAGAAGCATTAAAGCATGTCCAGCTCGGATTCTTGATTTATCAGTGCTAATTCTTGTTTTAAATCCACAGGTTGTTGAGAAAAACCTAAATACGGACTTTCCCTGGTCTGTAAACGTTCCTAGCGAGGCCTTTGATAAATCACGTCTTGAAAACAATGGAAGTGCATTTGTTGGAGTTTTACGGTTCCCAAATATGGGAAATAAGGTATTGTGTGCATTGAGGGACAAATGTTTCTTGATCTGTTCTATTCACATGTTTATATTTGATTATTGATGACTGCTTTTTAATTCTTGTATGGTTTCTCATTCAGAATGAAATTGTTTTGAACAATGAGGTTTATGGAATAACGATGGGCGCCAACATCTCCAACCTTACCAACAATATAGAAATGTTCATTAAACAGGAAGAACTGGTAATGAAGGTTTTGCTGCGAAACATTTTTTGTTATATTAATCAGACACTGTGAAAACAAAATAAAAATCAAACATGTTCTTAAAGGTCGGTGAGGCGTCCTGCAGATCTTGGGATGGCAAAGGTAAATTCACTTAAGGTTGTATTGATTAATTCCCATCAAGTTAGTTTATATAATTAATTTAATTTACTGCTCTGTTTTCTTCAAAGGAAATCTTACATGGACGACGTCCGGCTGTGAGACAGAAAAAATCGACAACACCACCATCAAGTGTTTGTGTTCACATCTGACGTTCTTTGCAGTGCTGATGGTGAGAAGCTTCTCAGAGTTTCATTTAAAGACCCCATGAAATCAATATCAGAGTCTTTTAGTCCATGTCTATATGCTAGTGAACTTGTACAAGATGACTTCAGAAACTTTAAAGGGTTAGTTCCAATGCTGCCAATTTAGTGATTTTGCCGCTAGATTTAGCAACTTCCCTGCCCGTTTTGAGAGTTTTCTCAAAAGCCTAGTGACAAATCTAGCAACTTCTTGGACAAATCTTATCTCAATTCCATGACTTGCCCGCTGATCTATGTTTAATTAATATAGATTAGTGGACTCGCCAGTATGGCGTCATCTAGCAACATTTAGCGACCAGTTTTAGCTACTTTCAGCTGAAAGATTGGTTAGTTCAACCAAAAATTAAAATTACCCCATAATTTACTCACCGTCAAGCCATCCTAGGTGTATATGACTTTCCTCTTTCAGACAAATACAATCAGAGTTATATTAAAAAATATTCTGGCTTTTCCAAGCTCTACAATGGGAGTGAATAGTAACCGAGGTTTTGAAGCCCCAAAAACATCCATCCATCATAAAAGTAATCCATGCGGCTCCAGGGGGTTAATAAAGGCCTTCTAAAGTGAAGCGATACGTTTTTGTGAGAAATATATATATATTTATAACTTTATAAACTAGAATCACTACACTCTAAAAAATGCTGGGTTAAAAACAACCCAAGTTGGGTTGAAAATGGACAAACCCAGCGATTGGGTTGTTTTAACCCAGTGGCTGGGTTAAATGTTTGCCCAACCTGCTGGGTAGTTTTATTTAACCCAAATATTGTTTAAAAATTACTGTATTTCTTGCTTAAAATGAACACAAAATATGTTGGAAATTAACATTTATTAATATGTTTAATAAACAAACATTTATTAATACTTTTTTTGAATAATATTTAAACAATAAACATTTATTAAATTGCTTATTAATAAATGCTCATCTTTTTGATTATTATTGTTGCCTCTAGTAATTATGAGTCTGATTTTTAATTTCCAACCTATTTTGGGTTCATTTTAAGCCAGACATATAGTCATTTGTAAACAATTGTTGGGTTAAATGAAACTACCCAGCAGGTTGGGCAAACATTTAACCCAACTGCTGGGTCAAAACAACACAATCGCTGGGTTTGTCCATTTTCAACCCAACTTGGGTTGTTTTTTAACCCAGCATTTTTTAGAGTGTAGCTTCCGTATGTGAGTCGATTCTGGGGGGAGAGTGAACTTTGACCTGACGCATGACATATTGACGAATGCAGAAGCACAGAGGACAGAGCAAAACAAAACACCGGTCACGAATTAGAAGTCTAAAACGAGAATTTTTTAAGAGAAAAAGTCTTGAGTTTATTGCCCTATATGTTTGAACCGTGAGAGGCGTCTAAACTTACGCTACACCTACATCCTATGTCATACGCCGGAACTTGACTCTCTCTTGAACGAGTGGACAGACATTACCGGAAGCTAGTAATTACAGTTTATAAGGTTATATATATTGATATTTTTCTTACAAAAACACGTCGCTTTGCTTCAGAAGGCCTTTATTAACCCCCTGGAGCTGTATGGATTACTTTTATGATGGATGGATGCACCTTTTTGGGCTTAAAAATCTCTTACTATTACTATTCACCCACATTATAAAGCTTGGAAGAGCCAGGATATTTTTTTAAATATAACTCTGATTATGTTTGACTGAAAGAAGAAAGTCATGTTCACCTAGGATAGCTTCAGGGTGGGTAAATTATGGGATAGTTTTCATTTTTTCATTTAAAGTCTCTCTCTTCTGGGAAAATCTCATATACTGACAACAAAAATGTTTCCAGAATAATAACATTCCTCCAATAATACCACCTACTTTTTTTTAATTAAAGCAGCAGAAAATACAGTGCACAAAAACCTTCATGAGAACAATAAAAAGCATCAACAGAAAAGTACACATGTAACAAACAAGAGGAAAAACAATGAATGAAATAAATGAAAATAAATACTAAGTTCTGGCATTATTATTCTGATAGTCCCTAACTCAACGCCAAACTAAAACTAAAAAACAAAAAGCAAACTAAACCTCAAATGATCTGTCACATTATTTATTACTACTTAAACAAAAATATTTGAGATGTGAATCTACTTTAGTAAACAAAAATGTAAGTTGGAAGTGTTGTTTATAGATACAAATAAATAAATTGAGAATATATTCCTTAGACTTGCTGAAAGTATTAGTATAGTAGCAAATTTTATCTTTAAATTTAAAAAGATTGGGCAAAAATAGGGGGTTCAACTACTGTATATGTGAGTATAGGTTAAACCAAAACATTTTAATTAAATCACAAGAAAAGAATAAATGTATTAAAGATTCTTCCTTACGACCACAAAATGTACAGGCACTAGGAACATCAACATATTTAGACGCAGTCAAATTTACAGGGTCATAATACCATAATATTGTGACTAGTGATTGCAAAGCAATGATATAAATAATACTTGCAGGAAAGTAATGTCAATATACAGTAAGCCTGTTTCACACTTTTATGATCCCTCAAAAAAAAAAAAGAAATGTAATGATCACAACCATTTTTATCTTGTCTTATCTTGATTTTTATCCTAACTTTTATTTTATTTATATATTATCTAATTTAAAGGTATGCTATGTAACTTTTTGCTTAAAATTAACAGTTTAAATAATGAGTCAATACATCATCAATCCTTCTTCCAAAACAGAAGAAGGATTGGGAAATTGCGTACATGCCTCATTCGCCGAGTGTGTCTCGCCATATCCTTAAATAGAGAAAAGTTGCTACGGCTACTTTGATGCGTATTTGGCGTGGGACTTGCATAGGTTAGTTGTCACAATGAGCGAGAAAGGTTAACGTGGAGGTTGATAGGTTAACAACCTCAAACTTCTGGGGAATCACCCGTTTTAAACAAACATTTGTCTGCAAGCAAAAAAGAGAACGTGACAGAGCTCGTAATAAAACAAGAATCAACATTGGCTTGGCTTTTCTGAGATGGTGAGAACTAAGGGATTTGAAATATAAAAGCGATGTGGAGATGATGATGTTTTTATTACTCAACGGGTAAGGTATTTTATTGAATAGATAAATTACCATATATAGTATATAGTATATAGTAAAGCATTATCTATTGTGAAGGTTAATTTCATTATGGTTGTTGTAGCGCTGTGCTGGAGTTTATTTTCAAGGAAGTACCGTGTCTATTAATGAGTAAAGCTACAGTAAAATCTTCAGCTAGTCAGCTTGAGATCCTTTCCTTCTGAACTGGTTAAATCTCTTAAGCCTGGTAGTAAATGTTTTATGAGCAATAGGATAACCATATTCATCCTCACAGTCACGCAGAGCCGAAGCACAACCAAAAAAATGTTACATAATGTACCTTTAAATTATCAAATTTCATTGTTTTCATTCTGTTTTTATAAACTGTGATTAGATTATGCCATTTAGAACTTCTATAAAGAAATCTAACTAGAACTATAAAATGAACAAGGTGTAGCTCAGATCATTTGATCTTGAGAGAATTTGATGAGAAATGACTTTGGGGCGGTTTCCCCGACAGAGATTAAGCCTAGTCCTAGAATAAAATGGCCCTTTAAACCTGATTAACAGAAATCTGCTTTCTCTGTCATGTTTTAAAATAGTCCTGGACTTAGTCTAGTCCAGAGTTTAATAAACTGATTTCCTGGAGGAAGACTAGAGCTACTCCAGGACTAAATTGAGGCTTAAATTAAACCTACCAGGAGGCAGGTTTAACTTCAGATTAACATTGTTTCAACACATGTATTACTTGGATATACAGTATATCAATATTGATATACACTGTGTGTGTGTGTGTGTGTATATTTATTGATGCTGTTCACTTTATTTAAACAATTTATTTTGATTTAACACCATTGTTTCTGGATCAAATGTGATTGCTTCATGTTAAAATGACTTGAAATGGTTACTAGAACTCACTGTTGATGTTGTGAATGATGTTGAAAAGTGATGTTTTCATTTTGAAATAACATGTTTCAGTCAAGTAACCCGATCAAACAATACTTTCACGTCCCATCATGCATTTTTTTGAAAGATGAGAATATGGAGACTATATTACTGTTTAATGTTCTATTTTGTAAAGGTTTTGTTATTTTAATGTTTTTTGGAGATTACCATTGTGGTGAAGTGTTGAGCTTTTGCTTGGGTTGGGGACCTGCTAACAAGATTTGGCTTTTTTTATATAATGAAGCAACCACTATGATAGTGCTTTGGATCAAACCAGCCCATTTCTACCAAACCAAATCAATTTCTATCAAACCATTTCTAAACTACTAACACTGATTATCACGCGTGTAAATAGTTATGTTTAGTTTGTTGCAATGTAAAGGACAAAACAAAAACATTAATAATCATAGGATTATTATATATATAGAATTCATCTATTTAAATAGAATTCATTACAAACAGATTTCCAGGCATTTCTTTTTTTCACAGCTGATGTATTTTGCTTGCTTTAAAAGAACTGTCTCTTGTGTCCTAAAGTTTTTATTATTATTGCAGTCTTCTTCTGCTGCCATTGTTTTCCTTGGATTTGCTTCTCAGTTCCATGCAATTTTAAGCTTTTCTCAGTTCATGCCATGTTTTCTAGGCAACCTCTCTCATGCTAATTCAGATTAGCACAGTTGGTTTTAAATTAATCTAGTTTATTTTAATTCAGGACTCCATAGTCCAGGTATTAGTAATCTGTCCTTAATCTGTGTTTCAGAAAGCCATTTTTTAAACCACGATTAACTATTCTAGATCAAGGCCTATCCTGTCTTAATTTAAACCCTGTCCGGTAAACCGCCCCTTTATTTTCAGACTTTTGAAATCTGGCAAAATTTGACTTTGGCATTGTGGCAAAGTTGAGCACATATTCCTTCATCATTTTGGAGCCTGTGTGTCTTGATATCTTTTGAAGTATAACACGATGACTTGTGGAAATGATAGTAAAAAATCATCCAGCTGATCTCTGTGTTTCTGTTGTGTTTCTCTGATCTCTCAGTCTCCTCCAGGTGCAAATGGAAACAGCACAGCGCCGTATGTGGATTCATTGAGCTTCATCACTTCTATCGGCTGCGGCATCTCCATGTTTTTTCTGTCCGTCGCTCTGTTCATGCATTTCCTGTTACGGTAGAGTATCATAAACTATAACTTATAGTTACTGTAAGTATTATAATTCAAAGTTCTTTGACCAGTTGCTTTTGTTCCTCTTTTGGATGAAAGCGTCTGCTAAACGCATGTTACAAATACAGGTTGTTTTTATATTTGAACAGGAAAGCCAAATCAAATCAGGCCACAAAGATCTTGATCAACATGTTTGTGGCTTTGTTTCTCCTGGATTTATCCTTTTTGTCAAACGAGAGCGTCGCCAACACAGAAGTCAAGGCTGCGTGTGTCTTCATAGCTCTGCTCATGCATTACTCCATGCTGACTACATTCACCTGGTTCTTCATTCAAGCTCTTCACATGTACTTATGGCTCATCAGACAGAACGTCTCCATCACAAACTACATGAGGAAGATCACCGTGTTCGGCTGGAGTGAGTTATATGAACAAGTGTTCACTTGAAACTAACATTGTTTAAAACAAAATCCAGCAGATTGTAAAGTCGAGTACACCCGAAAAAGAAAACTGCGCATGAGTCATATTTTCAACTTTTATTGTGTTTTTCCCTTTTCTTGAGCTGTTCCTTTAAAAGTATCTGAAAACTCAACATACCACCCTCTCACCCTCTTCAGATTGGAGTTTTAAGTAGGATTAAATGCTTCCCCCCAGATAGGCACCACTTTAGGGTTGATGCGAGGTAAAGAGATTATGTGGGCAGTCCGAGATGCCTCCCTCTATCGAGTTTACCTCCCTCCCTGATTATTGTTGGGGTTTGAAGTAGGGATATGCCCCTTTGGACAGATGCTCTCCGGCCAGAATATGGTCTGTTTGAGGCACTTGCTTTAGGGAACAGAGCCACTGTGCAACTTTCTGCACAAGTCACATAGGATGCACTTAGGTGTTCACACGCTTTTTGACTCTGCCTAGTTCTGCAGAGTCACTTAATGTTATGCTCACTCTGTTTGTGCATATTCAACCTAGTGGGCAGGCATTTCCTCAGCATGGTTGTGTGATTCCTATAGCATCAACACCAACACGCAGTGTCAAAGTTCCACTTCAAAAGGGAATATGTTGTGTTGGGAATGCAACCCGGTTCCCTGAGGGGAACGAGGCACTTTATCTTTGTTGCCATACTTCAGGGTATACCTGCACGCCTCCTTCAGACAAAAGAATTGATGACGCTCCACATGTGACATCATGGACTGCCGTCTGCCAATAGATTAGCGTGTTTACACATGCCCCAGACAGTGGTCAAGCCAAGGGTGTTCCCCATAGCGTCAACACCAAGATGCAGCGTCTCGTTCCCCTTCTCAGGGAACTGGGTTGGTTTTGCAACTATATAGTCTATATAGTTTTTTTTATTATTTAATTAAAGTTTTAGTTAATTTAGTACAAGTTGCCTTGTTAGATAATTTTTAAAAAATATATATTTTATCCTCAGTTAAAATTTATTTTATTTCCTCTTACAAATTTTTTATGGTTATGTTTAGTTACCTATATTAACCCTGGTCTCCATGTGTTTTCAGCATTTTCAGCTCCGATAGTCGTAGCTGTTGTTTCATTAGGAGGATATAAATCATTGACTATAACCACAACGTCTGGAAAAAATCCCAAAATGTAAGTTGTTCTGATGAATTAAAGAGGACCTGTTCTGCTTTTTTCCATGTTCATCTGTCTTTAGTATGTAATGTTGCTGTTTGAGCATGAAAAGGCTTCCAAAGTCCCTCCAGCGGGAGTTATTCTCTATTAGTGCATGTAAACATAGCCACTGTTTCTGAACTCCCTGAAACGCCTCCATTGTAGTCTTGAGATTTCTTTTGGGAACAAACACGTCACAATAATTCTAATTTAAATAATTCATACGCAGAATAAAGGGGTGGGGCCTGGTTGAGTTAGTTAGTAGTGTGTTGAAACTGGCGGTTATGGTAAGGGGCGGAACATTTCCCAAACACGCTCGAAGCGACTGCCGACCAATCAGAGCACATTGTGCTTTTCAGAAGGAGGGGCTTTATAGAGACAGGAACTAAACAGAGCGTTACTGACAGACTGGGAAGAGAGGAGCTGCAACAATGGAGAATATGAGGAAAATAATCAACATTCAAGCAGGAAAACCTGTTCTAGTAGAGCACAAAAACAACACCAAGACTCTGTAAAAGTGCATAATAAGTCCTCTTTAATGAAGCTTTAAAGTTTCATCATGTCAACATTGTCTGTTCTCTTCTAAATATAGGTGCTGGATTACAGATCATTTAATTCACTACATAGTGAACATTGGCTACTACGCTTTAGTTTTCTTCTTCACGGCAGGAATCTTCATCATGATCGTCACTAAGATTGTCCAAGCCCGACACATAAAAGCAGCTGACGGCAAGAGAAAGACGTTCAGAAAGCAGCTCATGATGGTGTTGAGTTTGTTCCTGCTCTTCGGCCTGACGTGGGCTGTGGCGTTCTTCAGTTATGGAGCGATGCTCATTCCCTCATATTACATCTTCACCGTGTTGAACTCGTTTCAGGGTGAGAAACAATCCCTACATGGACGATTGTATGCAATGCAAACATTTGGTTATGTTTTTTGGTTACATTTTTAAAAATTATACATGTCTTTAATGATTAGTAAAATGTATATGAATTAGTTGAAATATATTCTACTGGGTTTTTTTCAGGGTTTTTCCTCTTCCTGTATTACTACCACATTCACAACGATGTTGCGGGAAATTTTTCCGATGATCCAGAAAGCTCCAGCTCCACCACAACCATCGTTCAATCCGGAATGAATGCTGTGGAAAATATTTATAATTAGCATAATTAAAGGTTAAGGTGTCTGACTCTTGGACTGATTTATTTATGGGCATGGCTCCAACAATCAACAAGTTCACCGACACAACCACCCTCAGCCAGGAGGGGGCACTGATGCTCTACTCTTTTAACACATACGTAACAGATTGTCAAACACAATCTTCCTTAATAAACAAACAAAAAAACTCAATATTTCCGAAAAAACACACTTATATGATTCTTAACATTAAATACACCATATTCCTCCCCTGAAAATACAACAATCAAAAATACACTCTGTTTTTGTTTCTTACAAAACAAACAACAGAAAAAAAAAATCAAATAGCCATACAACAAAAAAATAATCAGGCACCCCCTTTTTCAGGTTGCAGATGTTTTTTCTTTTCTTTTCTTTACAAATTTAACCTCAGTTGAACTCTTCTTTTTTTTTTTACCTAACAGGGTCGAGTGTGAACAGACTCTTTTGATACTTCTGGTTCAACCATTACATTTTTTACTCTGTCTCAACACAGGACTTAACTTCAACATTGTTTGTGAGGTGTCACAAGTTCTTTGCTGAAATTGCTTCTGCATCCTGTTCAGTAGTCATTCATTTTGTTTCTCTTAACTGATCTGCATGCTTTTTGTATGACTTTCCCTCACCACAGACCAGATAAGTAACTGGACCTAACAAGTCTTTCAATTTCTCCTAACTTCCACTTCTCTTCCCCTCCCATGAACTGTTTCACAAGTACCTTTTGCTGTGGATAAAATACTCTCTCATGAGCTAACTTTGTTTTTTGTACTTGCTGTTTTTGTTTGCATTTGAGAAGAGAACTGAGGTTGTATCTGAGACAACCTCGTTCTAATTTTTCTTTTCAGAAACAATTAGGATGGAGGTTTCCCTGTAAAACTCAAGGGAGCATTTCTGTAACTGAATAAAAATTTGTTAATACAATGTTGAAGCGTGATGTCCAACTCTTTTTGTTTTTCCAAAGACTGTTTAAAGGTTTGAACCACTCTCTCAACTAAACCATTTGAGGTAGGATGGTATGCTGCCGATTTGACGTTTTACCCCATTCATTTCCATTATCTGAAAAAATTACCTTAGGTAATCCATAGTTGGCAATCATATTACGCATAACCTCAACTGTTGCTCTGGCAGTAGTATTAGTCATCAACTTGATTTCTGGCCAGCCTGAATAAGCATCAATGGCCAATAGAAACTGATGCTTCCCCTTTTCACAGAAATCAATATGCATTCTCTCCCATGGATATTCAGGCCATTTCCAGGGATGCACAGGTACAGTGTTAGGCATCTTTTGATATAATGCACATACCTTGCAGTGACTAATCATATTTTCAGTATCATTATCCAATTTAGGCCACCAAAAATGGCTTCTGGCTACTGTCTTACTCTTGACCATCCGTAAATGTAAATGACTCGTGTAGTTCTTTTAAGAGTTGATGTCTTAGCGAGTCGGGTACAATTACCCAAAAACCCAACAATAGACAGTCAGCCTCTAATGTGATCTTTTCACATCTATAGCAAAAGGGTTTGAATGTTTCATCTGACACCCTTTTGGCCAACCTTTTACCGTAAACGACTTCAGTTAAACTAGAACTTCGTCTTTGTCAGTTTCTGATTTTATGTCTTTTTTATCTATCAGAATCGCCTCAATAAATGGGACCTTGAACTCTGTATTACCCATAGGGCCTGTGTCTTAACTAAAGGCTGTTGATCGTGATGACCAGAAATTTCCTACCATACAAACAGTCTCTAAACTTCTGCACCCCAAATAGTATACCTAAGGCTTCCTTTTTGATTTGGGAATAGTTTACCCCTACTCCATGCAGATGCATCACACAAGTTGGGAAGTTGGGGGTCGAAATGTGTTAACATACTTGATGACATCAACAGCTTTTTAGCCTTTTCAAACAACTGTTGACAGGCCTTTGACCACTGCCAAGGTTGGTCCTTGTGTAATAATTCAGTCATGGGTTTAATACGGTTCACAAGTTGTCCTTGAATTTGCCATAGTACAAAAGCAGTGCTAAAAAAGCTCTGAACTCAATCACATTTTTAGGTGCCGGGGCTTTTTCAGTAGTCTCGACCTTCTCTGGTACTGGATGCACTCATTCCTGATCCTGAAATTGCTGGTGAACTAGACACACCATAACGATTTATCTGATACAGTCCCAAAGTTAATCGTCAAGTATGGCTTAGATTGCGGATCTAATTCTACTTGCTGAATTAAGTCTAGTTTTGTAAAGTATTTACCGCCTGCCAACGACGCAAATAGGTCCTGGGGGTTTTGGCAGGGGTATTTGTCAACAACTAACCACAGGTTGATTGTGACCTTGTAATTGCCACAAATATTCACCATTTGTTTTTGGTGCACACACAATGGGTGCCGCCCAATCACTGTACTCAAGCGACGTGATTACATCTTGCTTTTCCAACAGTTGTAACCGTTTGTCAACTGCATCTCTCATAGCATAATATACTGTTCTGCTCTTGCAAAATGTTGGAATCGCATTTTCAACAACTTGCAGTTTGGCGCATACCCCTGAAATTACTCCTTGGTAAGGGTTAAACACCCTTGAGTATTTCTCAAGACTTTCTCAAGACACTTACTGGATCAACCAAATAATTCACTCTCGACCAGTCTAGCGGTAAGCGCTGAATCCAGTTTCTTTCCATGAGGCTTTTTCCCTTACCCTTAGACACCAGTTTTTCTGACTGTTCCTTATATGTCACTGTAACCTGAAATTGGCCTTGAGCCGTAGGTCCTCAAGGTTACATCACAAGGCTAAAGGTTAAATGTCCTTTCTGTACAAAGTCTCTGAAACGATAGACATGGCTGCTCCTGTATCAACCTCCATCTTTAACTTAACACCATTACATCGGATCATTACCATGTATGGTTTTACATACTCAGTCCCTTTTAATGCAAACAGTCCACAGTCCTTGTCCGTATAACTGCTGCCCCTCAGCTTCCACAGCGGGCTGATTCAAATCATCACTGGAGTCTGAGTCCGGTGCTCGTACTAGCTGATCTTTGCTCCATTTATCCTTTGAAGAATTGGGCGTCATCTTCTTTCTTGACCACGTCACGATCTCTCCTACATTGACCCCTTCCAGTAAAGATGTATTTTGTCTTGCGTTCCCAAACCGGCTAATTCGTGGCTCGTGATTTGGAGAACCTACCACTGTTTTTCTCCGGTCTTTCTGTGGCATGGAATTTTCCCAGGCACGCTCTAATGGCTCGTTTCCACCGAGTGGTACAGTACAGTACGATTCGGGATGGTAAACCCTGATCCGGCTTGCGTTTCCACCTTCAACAGTACCCTTACTTGATAGGTGTGATGTATGCTGTAAATGAGCTATAATGCTTTATTTGTCAAATAAAATCATTTTGGTGAGCATTTATTATTTTCAGACATCAGGCAATGTAATGACGCAATCACTCAGTTAACGAACACTTGCAATCGCGTGCTTTGGAAGAATTCAAACAGTAGCCATTATTTTTGTAAATTTAGGGCTCAAAATGGTCAAATTTGTTATTAGAGGAGAAAACTAAATGAGGAACATACAATGAAGGAACACATGTAAAAAAGAAGAGTTGTAGCATCAGCATCGAAGGTAAGAAGAATGGAAGAATCAGTTGTTAATGAGCGAGATGGGCAGCCTTCCTGTTTGCTCTGTAGTAAAGTACTAACTTGACAAGCAAAACCAACAATTTCAAAAGACTGAACTGTAAATTTGATGTATTTGTTTGATGTACTTGTAGCCTATTTTAAATAAATAATAAATAACCGCATCAGCGCACCCGTGGCTGGAATGAGCCCAACTCTGCGCGCGCTCGCGGATCCGATGCTGCGCAAGGGATTGTGACATGACAGAATGCTTGATATCGTCAGAGATTGTAATTACAATGCACTCAATGTTATTTGTAAAAAGAGCTAAGTAAAAATTTGCTTATTAAGGCATTTGGTTTGTGTGATTGTTTGGTGACTATTGCGATGCTGTTGAAGAGAGTCATACAGTCATACAGAATTATTTAGCAACTTAAAGTGATTGTATATACAGTTTGTGTTCATTGAGTATTACTATCTGATTATTATTGTAATGCTAATGTCAGTAAGTTTTTATTTGTTATTTATTGTGTGCAACATCTAGGTATAATAATAGCATTATTTGCTAATACCATAACATTAAGTCTGATTGGTTTGCATTAGTGACGTCATATGTAAATTATATGCGGCCCGTGAGACTTGCACTTGGACTATTGTGCGGGCCACTGGGAAAAAAGGTTGAGAACCACTGCTGTAAAGTATCGATCGACGCCATTCTTGCACAAAGAAGAAAGCGACAGTAAACAATAATGGAGGACATACAGCAGATCTTGTTCTTGCTTCTCGGCATGTGGCTGTTTGTGTTGCAATGGTATTGTGTTTCAACTGTATATATATAAAAATGGTACCTCTTGTGTTGTCATTCCCCTTGTAGCGCAAGTGAAGATTCTCTGTAAACCAATCAATATTCTGCATTGAGTCTAGCTCCACCCTTTAGGTAGAAGATAAAAGTTTTGAATCATTGAAATAAATCCAACATATGCCTCCTGCATAAAAAAAAATCTCATTTGTTCATAACACCACCGTTATAGACCCTTAAGGACTTTTCATTATCATAAACATTTCAATTAATGCGCTGATTGAATTTCAAATTAGCCCATTCAAATCAACTTCTATGAGTCTCACTTGTGGACCCTCTGGCTACAAGTATGAGTGAAACAGACATTACATTACATGTGTGCTCACTAAAGCTCACAACACCCTATTTTGGGTAAAATTAGGAAAAATAATGCTTCTCTCTAAAGAAATTTGAAATAAACATAATAATAAAAAAAAATGTGTGTAACATTTCTTGTTAAGGTTTGTATTTTGTGTGCCCTGTATGAAACATTAATGTCCTTTGTCAGCCACATGCCTTTTTAAGTAATTAACTGCAATACTTCGTTGTTTGTTTGACTTTTGCCTGAAACCAACCACAACTGTACACTTCCATCTATATCCACATGCTTCGGGACCCCAGGAGGCGATGGCATCCCAGTCCCTGTCCGGTGTGGTGGATCAGTTGTGGGTGGGTGCGGTGTGGGGCTCATGCATAAAAATGAACAGGAATTGTATATTGTGAGTAAAGATGCAAAATTCCTCCATTAATGTCAGCTGCCTTTGTAATAAACCTCTGCGTGGCATAAATGATAAATCTATTACGCAATATCTTAGCAAAAGTGCATTTCTTCCTGTTTTCTTCCATACAAAACGTTGCATTGTATATGACGTAAGTGTGCACCGGCCTGGAACATTAAAGGCAATGTGAGTGCGGGCCAGCGGGGGAGTTGGGAGGGGGACAATCGTGCTCGGTACACCCTCACTTTTGCTGTGGCCATAGAGGGATTTTATTAATATTATTTTCCCCCNACAGTGTATATATTTATATATACACAGGACTTATCAAAATTTACTTATGTTTGTTTGTATATATGTTTGTTTGCCTTGGTTATTTTTTAACAATTATATTAACAATTATGTTATTTTAAAACAATTATAAAAAGAGATTTCTTAAACTGATTTGTACAGTCATTGTTTCAGGGAAACTGTGTAATTTCACCAAAATAAAATTTAAATAAAATTTTCACTAAAAGCAGAACAGCAAAGAAAAATTTAACTTCTGAATGAAAGGGAACTGTTTAAAATGATGTACATTAAATTAAATGTACTGAAATCACTCAAAATAAAGGACAAATATCTGTGATAATCGTTACTGAAACTGTCTGTTATTGTGAGAGGATTGAATTGTGCTGAATATTAGTGATGTTAGATTTATTAAGTGTTATAATCATCCTGCTGTCCTGTATGTTTCAGCATATGGATGTCAGAGAGACAAACTATACTGAACCTCTTTTAGAAAACAAATTTACATCTTCAGGATGAAACTAAATTCACACGCCTGTGGATTCAGATATTTCCTTGATCACGCACATGGATGTGGAACATATTTGGTTACTGAAAACACAAAACACTGAAAATACTGATATTCATAGTTGAAACCCAAATAAACTTGATTTTCATGTATGCAAATGAACCGTATGTCAGTGTTTCAGTGTCTCTAAGTTGTGGATCATAATCCTACAGCTTCATATGTGAACGGATTAAACTCTCTCCTCTTGGACTGTGGACTTTTCATCTCAAGAATGTTATAATCAAATGCTTTAAGATTTATTACCAATATCTATTGAAAAGAAAATTCAACACTTGTGCCTCAGTAAGGCTGTCTTTGGGAATTATGTTTCGACAAAAGCAGAATTTTCTGTGGCTGATGATCGTCTGTTGTGCTTCACACCAGATAAGTATGTTGATTTGAACATTTAAAATGTAAACAAAAAATAACATTTTATTTATAACCCATTCTTGAGTTCAAAGCTCTTCAAAAAGTATTTTTGCAACAAATGTAGAATGTTGTCTCTGGTTTCAGGACAGTGCAAATGCGACAATGAGGGGCAATATGAAGTCAGCATAGATGAGACATTTGTAGACATAAAGCTGTGGTTATTACTGGATGTTAGTTCTACACCAGCAGCAGGTACGTGTCGTCCTACAACAGATGAAGTGTTGAAGGTTTTGAGTTTTTTGGTGTTGTTGTTCTTTTTCACATATGAACAAATATACTGTCCACAAATTAGTGTTTCACTGTCCACTGTGATTGATCACTGCTGAGTGTGAATATTAATTGTCCTGTAAGCACTGTAATGAGATCCTGAGAAAGAGCAGATCGTGGTTCAACCTATTAGTTTAGGGCTATTTTAGTTTAGTCTTGTAATAATTTGCAAGAATATTGTGATTTTTTTTGTGAAGATTTTATCCACTTTTATTTGTTTTTAATTTCAGTTCATGTCTTTATTTAGTGCAGGGCAGATGGTTATTTAACAGGACAGGTGTAACAGGCCATTACGATAATGAATATTATTACTTTTATTACTATTCAATGCAGAAGTTTTATATATTTCATATCCACCTTATTTTGCAATGCAGACGTCAGCTATTTTCTTTGAATGTGCGAGAGAGACATTAGCTGCTATAGTTAAATAACTACAGTGTTGGGGAAAGTACCTTTTAATAGTAATGTGTTACAATATTGTGTTACTCCCTAAAAAAGTAACATTGTTACTTAGTTACTTTTATACTTTTATGTTATGTTACTTTTGCGTTACTTTTCTCACCTGCTGGCTGTTATAAATTTTGTAGCATTGTGTAGAATTAAATCTTCTACACTACATGTGAGGTATTCATCTCACTTGTACAAAAACAGATTCAGTATTCCTCAAAAATGAATGAGAACAGTGAGTTACACACTATTTTGATGATACTCACATGATACTCTGTATTTCTTCGCACCCTGACAAAACTTACCAATTCACAAAATTAACAGAATTCATAGCTGATATAAAAAAATTGGATGACTAGTAATTTCCTACTAATTAATTCTATAAAAAAAAAAAAAGAAAAATAATAAAAAACTGATTTTAATTATTGGACCAAAAACCTCGGCACGTAATTACTTAGAATAATGTCTAACACTTGATGGATGTTCTGTTAAGTCCTCGTCATCAGTTAGGAACCTGTGTGTGCTCTTTGATACCAAAGTTTCATTTGAAAGCCACATTTCTAGCATCTGTAAAACCGAATTCTTCCATCTTAAAAGTATATCTAAACTACGAAAAATGCTCTCAATGACAAATGCGGAACAGTTAGTTCACAAGTTCATGATCTCAAGGCTAGATTACTGTAATGCTCTACTGGGTGGTTGCCCTGCACACCTAATAAACAAACTCTAAAAAACTACAGCTGGTCCAAAATGCAGCAGCTAGAGTTCTTACTAGAACCAGGAAGTATGACCATATTAGCCTGGTTCTGTCAACACTGCACTGGCTCCCTATTAAACACTGTATACATTTTAAAATCATGCTAATTACTCACACAGCACTAAACGGTTTAGCTCCCCAGTACTTCAGCAAGCTCCTAATGCATTATAGTCCTTCATGTCTATTGCGATCTCAGAATTCAGGCCAGTTGATAATACCTTGAATACCAAAATCAACCGCAGGCGGTAGATTTCATTTTCCTGTCTGTATAAATCTAGACTAAAAACACCCCATCATCGCTGTGATGTCATCGCTGGACGATGACATCACTGTTCTCTTTCGAGGGAACTCGCACTGCGTCCCAAAGGGGGCGCTATGGGAAAGCCCTCAGCGTGAATGCGTCTGATGCACGTGTGTCAACTAGTCCAATGGCGAGAGTGTACGTCAATGGCGGGTGACGTCACGACAAGGAAAGGATAAATACACATCCGGAAAGACCGGCTTAAGCTTTTGTGCCTCAGCAAAGCGCTCTGTGTTAAACTGTCTCTGTCTATTTATTGTTGTTTGTCCTCAAGCATTATATATATTCTAGACAGGAACTTATTGGCGAGCAAATAGCAACTTGAGTCGTGTGTGCTTCCCTGCTCTCGCTACTATACGAGTGGGGATACACGCGATTCATGTGTTGTTTGTTTGAGAGCAGAGCATGCATGTCAGCTCTTGTATTGGGATCTGACAGTGTTCATTCATAAATTTCCCGATGTGACGCACTATCGAGATTTTTAGCTTTGCTCCTCTTGGCTTTTTTCTCGAGGGAATAAAGTCTTAAGCAATAAAGAATCTATGGCTTGGATCTTGCGTTTGCCGAGGCGACGCGTTGATTAAGTGTCTGCAAACTGCAATAAAGATTCTAGTGGCTCCGATCTCATTGCCGAGGCAACGCGTAGATTAGGGTGTGCAGACGGCAATGATAAATATTCAACCAATCATTCAGACCGTATATACTTGTCTGGTGGTTCATTGATGCATTTAATTTGAGGAATTAAATGGAATATTGCCTGGTTTTTTAAAAGCTATATGTCTGCACTAATAACTCTTTATTTAGCCTTTCAATCAGACCGTTTTTACCTGTCTGGTTGATATGTGGCTGCATTTAATTTTGAGAGATTCAATTAAATTTGATGTGTGTATGGCCTATATGCCTATATATACATAGCATTTCTTTCAGACCGTATTAACTTGTCTGATAGATCATTTGCTGCATTTAATTTTGAGGAATTAAATGGACAGTTGGCTGTAATTTAATTTTGAGAAATTAAAATAATACATATTTATCTGACTTTAAGTAGTTAGATTCATGTATTAGTTCAGCCTTTCATGTAGATCCTGATGCCAGTGGTGTTAGGCTTCTTAGGGCAGTCCCCTGCAGGGTTGGTACACCTCAGTATACGGTGCTCGTGCCACTTCGTTCCCCTTTAGGGGACCGGTCTGCCAACCCCATCACCCTCGGTGCTTTGGGGCGCAGCGGTTTCCAGCAGCCATATCACCCTGTAGCCCAATACTGGTTGCCCACTGAAGCTAAGCAGGGCTGAGCCTGGTTAGTACCTGGATGGGAGACATCCTGGGAAAACTAGGTTGCTGCTGGAAGAGGTGTTAGTGAGGCCAGCAGGGGGATCACAGATCCGAGGACTTTGTCATGATAGTTCTAAAGGATGCATACTTCTATGTCTCCATCCTTCCACAGCATAGGAAGTTCCTCAGGTTTGCTTTCAGGGGCAAAGTATACCAATATTAGGTTCTTCCATTAGGTCAGTTCAATATCGAGATGTTGTTCTTGCTCATATAAAAAATTGGGGTTGTGGCTGAACGGCAAGAAGAGTGTGCTTTCTCCATTACAGAGAACCACCTTCCTGGGCATGGTATGGATTCAGTGATGCTGCCGGCCGTTCTGTCGCCCACTCGTATTGCTGCAATCTTTTCAGTCACACAGGAGATATAACTAGGCCAGTCACTCACTGTAAAACAGTTTTCTAAAACTGATGGGTCTGATGGCAGCTGTGTCCAACGGTGATACCTTTTGGCCTGCTGTTCATGAGACGCTTACAGTGGTGGTTCAGGATCAAGGGTTTTCCCTGAGGGGGAACCCACTTCGTATGATCAAGATCACACAGCGGTGTCTCCGCGCCTTGGTTATATGGAAGAAAAGTTGGTTCCTGTCCCAGGGCCCTGTGTTAGGAGCTTAATATCATTGAGTCACTCTCATGGTAGATGTTTCTCTCACAGGCTGGGGAGTGGTAATGGAAGGCCGCTCAGCTCAAGGGCTGTTGAGGAGTCATCATCTTTCGTGGCACATAATTGCCTGGAGATGATGGCGCTCTTCAATGCATTGAAGTTCTTCCTCCCAGACCTGAGAGGTCATCGAGCTGTCTGGACAGACAATTCATCGATGGTCTCTTATATAAATCAACAGGGGGTGTTTGCGTTTGCGCCCACTATCTGGCGCACCAGATCCTCCTGTGGTCCCTGGGGAAGATGCTCTCCTCGAGAACAATCTTATTTTATGGACCTAGAATATAGGAGCAGACATCCTGTCAAAACAGAGGCTGAGGCCAGGGGAATGGAGACTTCACCCCAAAGTGGTGAAGCTCATATGGGAGATTTATAGCCACGTGGAGGTGGATCTTTCACGCCTCAGGATACGACGCACTGTCCACTGTGGTTATCCCTTAAGCATCCAGTTCCTCTTGGACTGGATGCCATGGTACAGACATGGCCGAGGCTATGTCTGTACGTTTTCCCCCCAATTGTTCTGCTCCCAGGAGTTCTGGACAAAATTCGCCGGGAAGGGATAAGTCCACTGCTAGTAGCGCCTTACTGGCCAAGTCGGATATGGTTCTTGGACCTCGGGTCTCTCCTCGACGGCTCTCCCTCGGAGATTCCGATCAGGAGAGACCTATCTCAGGCGACGGGCTTGATTTTTTACCCCACCCAGAAGTATTGAACCTGTGGGTTTGGCCCCTGAGGGGGCCCAACTCATAGTATCTGGTCTCTCAACCGAGGTTGTGGTGACCATACTTTACTCCAGAACTCCAGCCACAAGGAAACTATCCTCGTATTTCTGCGTACCATGTCCCTGTGTATGGTACAATTGTGGGGTATAACCCTTTGAGGTATTGTTTCCTTCGTGGCACTCTGAGGCTGAGGCCTGCAACATGCACTAGGGTTGGTCCCTGCTTGGGAGTTGGTCTTTGTGTTGGAAGGCTATCTGCATCTCCATTTGAGCCGCTTGATTCTGTCTCAGAAAATTTCTGAAGTTTATACTGTTTTCCTCCTTGCCATTTCTTCCCTAAAAGAGTAGGAGACCTTCAGGCCCTATCTGTATCCCCTACGTGCCTTGAGTGTGCACCGGGGATGGTCAAAGTATTCCTTTACCCTACTGGGTTAAATACCTAAGGGTCTGACCAATATGCCACGGCCTATAGTGCTGCAAGCTTTCTGTTCTCTGTTCTCAGATCCAGACCAGGAAAAGTTGAATCTGGTGTGTCCACAGAGCTGCCCTGTGGAGGACTTCAGATCAACTGTTTGTTTGTTTTGGACCGTGCAATTAGGGGTCACCCTGCGTCCATACAAATGTTTATCAAGTGGATAGTTGAGACTATATCACTTGCGTATGAGGTCTCTGGTCAGCGGTATCCACTGTCTGTCAGAGCTCGCTCTACTAGGAGTATGGCGGCCTCCAAGGCCTTGATGTTGGGGGTTTTCCTCAAGGAGATCTGTGATGCTGCGGGCTGATTCTCGCCACTCACGTTTGTGAGATTTATCTCGACCTGGATGCAACTCCAGGCTCATCAGTGCTTAGTGTGCCACAGTTTCACACAGACAGGCATTTTGGAATTATGGCATTTTGGGATATCGTTCCCATAGCGCCCCCTTCGGGACGCAGTGCGAGTTCCCTCGAATAGAAACGTCTCAGGTTATGACTATAACCATAGTTCCCTGAGAGAGGGAACGAGACACTGTGTCGCGTTGCCATACTCCCTGCATCCCTGTGATCGATTTGCTTCGGCAATTTAAGCTGAAGCCGGTCTTTCCGGATGTGTATTAATCCTTTCCTGGTCGTGACGTCACCCGCCAGTGACGTTCACTCTCGCCATTGGACTAGTTGACACACGTGCATCAGACGCATTCACGCTGAGGGTGTTCCCATAGCGCCCCCTTCGGGACACAGTGTCTCGTTCCTTCTCTCAGGGAACTATGGTTATAGTCATAACCTGAGACGTTTTCTCCAGAGCTGCTGTAAAGATAAATGAACTAAATTAATAACGAATGATTTTTACAATGGAAATGAATCAATACTGAACTTACTTAAGCAGGACAATTACACCATTTTCTTCTAGAGCTGATGTACAGTCAAGTCAAGTCAAGTCACCTTTATTTATATAGCGCTTTTTACAATGTAGATTGTGTCAAAGCAGCTTTACATTGATAACTGGTACATAATTTTGGCTGCACAGCAGCTCTTAAAGAATAGTGTCAATGCAGGCAGATCAGAAGCACTGTTGATTAAATGTCAAGAATACTGTTGAATATCAAATGTCAAGTCAAATGTCAAGTGTTCCCAACTAAGCAAGCCAAAGGCGACAGCGGCAAGATGTACAGCCAAAATTATGTTCCCTCTATCACTGTAAAGCTGCTTTGAAATAACCTGCATTGTGAAAAGATAAAAGATGACTTGACTTCTGGTTATACCGTTTTCTCTCTCACTGTCTGTACTCTCTACCCAAAGCTGGACTCCAATTTTTTGTCCGTTTTCTATATTCTACCACTATTTCTAGTACCCTCCTTATCACAATAAACTTTTCACCCTCCATGTCTGGATCACTTCTGGAATCTACATCACTTCCTTCCATTACTTGCTCCATTCAGAGTCTAGTGTTGCCAACCGCCCTCAGATTGAAGTGGGATTTAACTTAAAGAACTTATTTATTTGTAATATTTATCTCATTACACATATAAAGGTTACAAATGGTCACACAGCTCTTATCTTAAAATTGAGGTGGATACTGTATGGTTTGAAAATTATGTTGAATTGTGTGTTGTTATGTTCTCTTGAGGTTTTCTGAAAATCCCTTCTGTTGATCCTGGAAAGATATGTACAAACGCTACATATGACGAAGATACATGCAACTGTAAGTCTGTCTTGTTTCAGTTGCCTGTTTCACACCCACCAAACTTTGATTTCAAAATCAAGATAATTATCATAAAACGTGACTAATCCTATTTGTTAGCAAACATGTAAATTGTAAAAATGTAAGAAAGTTGGTCCATTTTCATTCTAAGGGTTACTCCAGGGTCTACATGTTCTCCAGCTCTTGCTTACAATGATTTTGTTCCTGCATGTTCTCGTACACTGATAATCTCACATGTTCTTTATTGTTATTTCTTGACCAAATAAATAGACAGGTGAACATAAATCTGCTTATTCTTCTCAGTTGTCATCTTTGTTGTAGGACTCATTATTCATTCATGAATGGAGTGTCACTAGCTACGTTTCCATCACCCTGTTTTTATGCGCATTTTGAAGTATCACATCAGAAACAAGCACAGTATAATTTCGAATAAAAATCTCTTCATTCACAAAAAGGTTTTTACGCACACTTGAGGTGGTTTTTGACTTTTGCGAATAATGGGAGATGGAAACGCATTTGCCGAATAAATTCTGACGTAGCGAACATTAAATTCACATGACTAATCATAATTGGCTGTTTCTGCTGATGGTGTTGTAACAGAAAACTTTATGTTTGTTTCCTGTTATGATGAATTAATTCTGGATGTACTGGCGTTCGTTGAATATGTGTGTGCAATGCATTTTCCCCTCGGGGCTTGCTGTGGATAGGGTCATGCGCACTTTTGTACTGGAGTCTCGCGGGCTTGTCCTCTCACATGTATGTGATGCTTAAAGTCGAGAAGAGTTCAGACAGCTCTCGATTATTGTTGTCTTATTTATAAGTGTTTAGGCGAACCCCTCACAAATGCTCTGTGTTTTATTTACTGTTGGTTAATAGGTTACCAATTCCACCATCTGCTCGAACAGCTTGATGGATATGCACCTAATTCGCATTTGTCTTTTTACGTGAACTTTAAAAAGATTTGCTTCACATTTAGATGGAAACCCAGCTAATAAATACATATGAGGAACATGAACATGCATGCTGAAATTACTATACATTTATAGGTTTATCAGTAAAACAACAACATATTAGATCACTTTAATCTTTGAGACACTCAATTACACAGATATATATAACTAAAATCCATCTCTTATTTCTTTGTGCTAAAGGGTCAGAAGAAGGCAAATACATTCTGCATTTTAATGGGAGTGAATGGATGTGTGTCATCTGTGTTAATGAAAGTTCAACTGCTGACAGACCACTGTCAAACACCACCACTAACAATCCAACTACCAGTTTCAAACCATCTGTGACAACTAACAATCCAACTACCAGTTTCAAACCATCTGTGACAACTAACAATCCAACTACCATTCTCCAAACAACTGAGATTACTTACAATCTAATTACAGATGATCTAATAGACAAGGATGGATTTATTAATCCCTCAAAAGCATCGTAAGTGTATGGTTACCAGTGACTTTTAAAATTATATCACAATTACTGAATACAGAGTGATTATTCAATTTTTTACAGAGACACTTTGGACAATCTGGAGTCTATAATGGAGCAGATGAAAAAAAACAATACAAGCAACGCACAGATCATCATGGGGGATGTTATTGGTCTTCTTCACATACAAGCCAATAACACAGAAACTAGAGACATGTGTTACTCTTCAGATCCGAACAGGATATATGTAAGGCTTGAGAAACAATAAAACGATTGTATGATTCCTCATTTTTTATGACAATTCTTTTTTCTTTTTTTTCCCCACAGTTTGCTGATTGTCAAAGTGACCTGAAGACAGACATTCCCTGGTCTGTAAAGATTCCCAGTGAGGCCTTTAATAAATCAAGACTGGAAAATAATGGATGTGCGTTATTGGGAGTTCTACGGTTCAAAAACATGGGAAAGGTACTCAAAATTAAGTTCGAACATTTTAAGGAATGTTTACCAGAGAGTTCACTCAAAAAGTACAGTTCTGTCATTACTATATTCAGCAAAGCCAAATGTCTTCCATCATGACACAAATCTCTTGAGCTCAGAAGAGCTGGACATTAGTACCCTGTCATATTCACAACTATTATGATGCTTCTATGGTGTGTTTTTTATACTCTTTGCAACTATGAAATTCAATTTTTGTGTTCCAGTGAAAATATAAAAGCATAAGAGACATTTTTGGGTGAACTTTTCTTTTAACTTCTTCTTCTTCTTTTTTTAATCTATTGTATTCACAAATTTATGTTTGATTTCCTCTATTTTTGTATGGTTTCATTTTTAGGATGTAACTAAAAAATACACAGTTTTGAACAATGAGGTTTATGGAATAACGATGAGGGCCAACATCTCCAACCTTACCAACAATATAGAAATGTTCTTTAAACAGAAAGATCTGGTAATGAAGTTTTTGTTGTGAAACTTATTTTGTTATAATAATCAGACACTGTGAAAACAAAATAAAAATCAAACATGTTCATACAGGTCGGTGAGGCGTCCTGCAGATCTTGGGATGGAAAAGGTAAATTCATTTATGGTTTTGATCAGTTCCTATCAACAAACCTACTTTATTTTATATAATTAATTTCATTCCTTGCACTATTTTCTTCAAAGGAAATCTTACATGGACGACGTCTGGCTGTGAGACAGTAAAAATCAACAACACCATAAAGTGCTCGTGTTCACATCTGACGTTCTTTGCAGTGCTGATGGTGAGAAGCTTCTCAGAGTTTCATTTAAAGACCCCATGAAATCAATATCAGAGTCTTTTAGCTAGTGGACTTGTAAAAGATGAATAAAGAAGTCAAACAAATAACATGCATTTAAAATGTAAAGATCTGATTCTCGCTAATAAACAACAAAGCGTTTTAAAAGGGTTGTTTCTGTTGTGTTTCTCTGATCTCTCAGTCTCCTCCAGATGTAAATGCAAACATTACAGTGGCGTATGTGGATTCATTGAGCTTCATCACTTCTATCGGCTGCGGCATCTCCATGTTTTTTCTGTCCGTCGCTCTGTTCATGCATTTCCTGTTACGGTAGAGTATGTTAAACTATAACATATAGCTACTTTAAGTTCTTTGACCAAATGCTTTTGTTCATCTTTTGGATTAAAGCATCTGTTAAATGCATAAATACATGTAACAAATAAAGGTTGTTTTTATATTTAAACAGGAAAGCCAAATCAAATCAGGCCACAAAGATCTTGATCAACATGTTTGTGGCTTTGTTCCTCCTGGATTTATCCTTTTTGTCAAACGAGAGTGTCGCCAACACAGAAGTCAAGGCTGCGTGTGTCTTCATAGCTCTGCTCATGCATTACTCCATGCTGACTACATTCACCTGGTTCTTCATTCAAGCTCTTCATATGTACTTATGGCTCATCAGAAAGAACATCACCATCACAAACTACATGAGGAAGATCACCGTGTTCGGCTGGAGTGAGTTACATGAACAAAACATATGTTATAGTGATACTTTAATAACAGCAAAGACCAGCAAGTCAGACTGTAAACTCAAGTTCACCTGAAAAAGAAAATATATTGCATCATATTTTATCTTTTATGGTCTTTTTGCCCTTTTCTTGAGTTGTTCCTTTAAAAGCATCTGAAAACTCAACAAAATCAGTTTGTCGCTATCAGTAATATTTAACATATTATTCTAGTTTTTATATATTTTATATACTAATATTTTGAATCAGTTTTATTATTATATTTTCAGTTTTCATTTTAATTTTTCATAGTTTTTGGATTTTTTTATTTTTTTAAAAATGTCTATATAGTTAATTAATTTTTATTTTAGTTTTAGTTACTTGTTGCCTGGGTCGCTATTTGAAACAAAATAAGTTTTTTTTTTTTATATGTTATGTTCAGTTAACATTTATTTACATTTAGTCATTTAGCAGACGCTTTTCTTCAAAGCAACTTACAAATGAGAATAGTAGAAGCAATCAAATCAAAATGAGTACAACAGTGTGTAAGTGCTGTGTCAAGTCACAGTTTCAACAGTAAAGTGCTCATAGCAAGGAAATAATTTTTTTTCTTCTTAATACACAAATAGATGGACAAAGAATAGAAATCGAAAAAAAGAAAAGTAAGAAATAAAAAGTAAGTGCTACTATTACTGGGTCAAGTGTTGATGAAAAAGATACGTCTTTAGCCGTTTTTTGAAAATGGCTAAAGACTCGGCTGCTCGGATAGAGCGTGGTAGGTCATTCCACCAGCCAGGAACAGACCCGGAGAAGGTCCGTGAGAGTGATTTTGTGCCCCTTTGGGATGGCACCACAAGGCGCCGTTCACTTGCAGATCACAAGTTTCTGGAGGGTGCATAAGTCTGAAGTAGTGAGTTTAGGTAGGTGCAGAGCCAGTGGTTGTTCTGTAGGCAAACATTAGAGCCTTGAATTGGATGTGAGCAGCTATTGGCAGCCAATGCAAACTGATGAAGAGAGGTGTGACATGCGCTCTCTTCGTTGAGTTGAAAGGTTATGATGAAGAGTTGAAAGGTTATGATGAAGTGTTGGGTTGGCACCGAACACAAGCAGTTCCGTTTTTGCAAGGTTGAGTTGAAGGTGGTGGTCCTTCATCCAGGCAGAAATGGCTGTCAGGCAGGCTGCGATGCGACCAGCAACCGTCGGATCATCTGGTTGGAATGAGAGGTAGAGTTGTGTGTCATCAGCATAACAGTGATAGGAAAAACCATGCTCCTGAATGACAGATCCTAGTGATGACATGTAGATGGAGAAGAGAAGTGGTCCAAGCACGGAGCCCTGGGGTTCCCCAGTAGCAAGATGATGTGACTTAGACACCTCACCTCCCCAAGATACCCTGAAGGACCTACCTGAGAGGTAAGAATTGAACCACTGGAGGGCGGTTCCTGAGATGCCCTTCAACATGAGGGTTGACAGGAGGATCTGGTGGTTAACTGTGCCAAAGGCAGCAGACAGATCCAGCAAGATGAGTACTGATGATTTTGAAGTTGCTCGTGCCAGTCTCAGGGCTTCAGTGACTGAGAGTAAGGCAGTCTCAGTTGAGTGGCCACTCTTGAAGCCAGACTGGAGGTTGTCAAGGAGGTTGTTCTGTGTGAGATAAGTAGACAATTGGTTGAATACAACTCTCTCAAGTGTCTTTGCAATGAAAGGAAGAAGGGATACTGGTCTGTAGTTTTCTAAAAGTGCTGGATTCAGAGTGGGTTTTTTAAGCAGTGGGGTAATCCTAACCTGCTTAAAAGCTGTGGGAAATGTACCAGTGAGAAGAGAAGAATTGATAATGTGAGTGAGTGCAGGTACAACCGAGGAGGAGATGGCCTGAAGAAGATGAGTGGGGATAGGGTCTAGCGGACAGGTAGTAGGGTGATTGGAAAGGATGAGTTTGGAAACATCTGCCTCAGAGAGCATGGAGAAGGAGGGGAGAGTTTGTGTGTTTTCTGTTAAGATGTTATTGTCAGTGTATGATGTGGAGAATTGGCTGCTCATGGTTGTTATTTTATGTGTGAAAAATGTGGCAAAGTCAAATTGACGAGCAGGGCGGGCAAGAGCAGTGAGGGAACGACGCGAGGCCGGTGACGCAAGTGATAATGAGCATCACCTGCGAGGCGCGCCGTCCTCGAGTCTCGAGGAGCTCGGGGAGCATAAAAGGAGGAGCGACGACAGTGAAGGACGAGAGAGGACCAGGCCTGGATGTTATTTTATGTTTTATTATGTTTGTGTGGCCGGCATACGTCCGCGAGGGTCTGCCGGCATTACTTTCCTATTGTATTTGTTTTTTTTGGAATTAAAGTTTTGTTAAACGTTCGTCGGTTCCCGCCTCCTTTTTCCCATATTTACGAACTGTGTTACAGTCAACAATTCTACTGATTCATCAGGAATCAGTAGAATTGTTAATTTTATTGTGATAGTATGTGGTTTTAGCATTGGAGACATTTGTAGAGAAAGAAGAAAGGAGTGACTGATAGAAGCTTAGATCAGTAGGATCTTTAGATTTGCGCCACTTACTCTCTGCAGCCCTGAGTCTAGACCGATGCTCACGGAGAGCATCAGATAGCCAGGGGGCAGAGGAGGTGGCGCGGGCTGGTCTGGATGAAAGGGGACAGAAGTCATCTAAGCAAGATGTTAGAGTGGTGCAAAGAGTGTCAGTAGCATTGTTAGTGTCCAGTGATGAGAACTGATTAGGGGGAGGAAGTTTGGATGAGACCAAAGAGGGTAGGTGGGATGGTGAGAACGAGCATAGGTTTAACATGTGGTGGAGTGTGTGTTGAGTTAGGGGTCAGGTTGAGATTAAAAGTGATGAGAAAGGTATCTGAGGTGTGTAGTGGAGTAACCAGTGTATTGTCGGTGGAGCAACAGCGTGTGTAGATGAGGTCCAATTGGTTACCTGATTTGTGCGTAGCTGAAGTAGCCACTCACTTGAGATCAACCCCTCCCAATCTGGCGTGGGGTGTGAGAGAAAGTGAAATTAGAGGAGAAGGCCGCTGGTGTGGCAGTGTCCTCTGGTTTGATCCATGTCTCAGTCAGAGCCATGAGATGGAAACCTGAATGAGTAGCAATAGATGTAATGAAGTCTGCTTTGCAGACTGACAATTCCAGAGACCAATAGAAATAGAAAGTAATGTACTAGATGACATGGGTAAAATACGCAGGTTGTTATGATTGCACAGCCTCCAACATGTAGCACGCAATTTACGAGTGTTAGTAATAGTGGGAATTTGGAAGCACATATCTAAAACAGGTCACAAGATAGACAGACAAGAACACTGTATAAAAGAGGAAGGAAAGAAGGAAAAGAGCAATACTCAAGTGCCTTGTCGGTGTCCTTGCTTGGTGGAGTCGCACAGGTAGAGTCGCTGGTCTTTACACTCTTCGGTCTTCACACGATGAGGGCTTCCGTGTCCGCTGCCGTGGTATACTACACAGTTTTACCAACTTGATACAACGTTAGTTAGTTCAGCAGGCCATGCCTTACTGACTCGGATCGAAACGAGAACAAACACGACTTGCCATGTGAATACAGTAAACAAACTTCCTAGCAACGACACAGCACTAAAATCAAACTAGAAATGACACAAAAACACTTACAGTATGTAGATCCTCCTGTTGTTTGACTGCTTCTCTCTAATAAAAAAATTGTTATTTACAGTAACAATTTTTTTTATGATTTTTCTTTAAGTGAACTATAATAACCCTGTTCTCGTGTGTTTTCAGCATTTCCGGCTCCTATAGTCGTAGCTGTTGTTTCTGCAGGAGGATATAAAACAATGATTATAAACACAACGTCTGGAAAAACCAAAAGAATGTAAGTTGTTCTGATGTCACAAATGCATGAATAATATGGCCTCTTTACTGAAGCTTTAAAGTTTCATGTCAACATTGTCTGTTCTCTTCTAAATATAGGTGCTGGATTACAGATCCTTTAATTCACTACATAGTGAACGTTGGCTACTACGCTTTAGTCTTCATCTTCACGGCAGGAATCTTCATCATGATAGTCACTAAGATTTTCCAAGCCCAACGCGTAAGAGCGCCTGATGGCAAGAGAAGCACGTTCAGAAAGCAGCTCATGATGGTGTTGAGTTTGTTCCTGCTCTTCGGCCTGACGTGGGCTGTGGCGTTCTTCAGTTATGGAGCGATGCTCATTCCCTCATATTACATCTTCACCGTGTTAAACTCGTTTCAGGGTGAGAAACAATCCCTACATGGATGATTGTGTGCGATGCAAACATTTGGTTATGTTTTTTGGTAACATTTAAAAGATTATACAAACGACTTTAATTATATGTGAAATGTATATGAATTAGTTGAAATATGTTTTTCAGGGTTTTTCCTCTTCCTGTATTACTACCACATTCACAACGATGTTGCGGGAATTTTCTCTGATGATCCAGAAAGTTCCAGCTCCACCACAACCATTGTTGCTTTAAAGCTTTTAAGATTTATTANAACTCGTTTCAGGGTGAGAAACAATCCCTACATGGATGATTGTGTGCGATGCAAACATTTGGTTATGTTTTTTGGTAACATTTAAAAGATTATACAAACGACTTTAATTATATGTGAAATGTATATGAATTAGTTGAAATATGTTTTTCAGGGTTTTTCCTCTTCCTGTATTACTACCACATTCACAACGATGTTGCGGGAATTTTCTCTGATGATCCAGAAAGTTCCAGCTCCACCACAACCATTGTTCAATCCAGAATTAATGCAGTGGAAAATATTTATAACTAGTATAATTGAGGTTTAAGGTGTCGTTGTCTCATATTTTGATTTTTTCTCGGCTGAGATGAGCTGTAAGTGATGATAGATGGCTGCATAATGCGAGACCTAACAAGATCCTGTAAGTGATCCAAGATGGCAGCTACTGGCTTCTAGACTGTAAACAACTCTATGATCAAGATTCACTTATCTTTTTTTCTTCTTCTCTCTCTCTCTCTTTCTCGAGTGCAAGCTGCGAGTGAGTGGACGGAGCGTGGAGTGTGTGTTGGAGTGAGCTCTACGGTGCGAGTGAGTTTTCTATCTTTTTATCTGTTTTTTGTTGTTATGTAAAGAGAGGAAAAGCTTGTGGGTGCGTCATCGGTCAGTGTGCACAGATCGCTATGGCGGCGTCTCAGCAAGTGAGTTTGGGAAGTTTAACGCAGCGCCATTTCGTTAAAATCATGCCCGCAGAGCGTTGCTCAGTTGAGGACTGCGTCCTCGCTGTTGCTGCTGTTGTTGGTCATGATTGCATTCTTTCTGCATCTAGAATGAATAGCGCAATAGTGATGTTTTTGAACAATGTTGATAAAGTGAATGAACTCGTAGAGACTGGGATTGTTGTTGTTGTGAATGATCCAAAAATCGAAAAGAGTAATATTGTCAAATGCCCCACTGTTTATTAAACATGAAGTGATTAAAAGGGAACTGTCAAGATACGGAAAGCTTGTGTGCCATGAGAAGAGTGCAGATCAGAATCACAATGCAGGCAAAGCGCTTGGCAATACAGATCAAGCACAAATGAGTGATAAAGTATCTTGTGTTAATAAAGATGGAATTTGCGATCGTGGAAGCAATAAATATGAGAGTGTGGCCACAATCGAAAAGGTGAATGAAGGTGTTGTTTCTGAGGCCAGTCAGCAGGCCATATTGGAAGATGCTTTGGATGTTGACATGACATGTTGACAGTGATTGTGAGTCATCAGATCTGTCTGCAGCGCTTACACATTGGACAAAATCAAAAAGTTTCTTCAGACAATGAAAGACATGAAAGGTGTGAATGTAGAGGATTACTTTCCAGATTGTGAGTCATTTATAAATTCAACCAGGGCTTTAGGGAAAGAGGCTGGAGATTTCACTGAACAACAAGTCTTTAGGTTGAAGAAAATTGTCCAGAAATTTATTAAATGATGACTTTGAATCAGTCTAGCTTCTGAGCTGCATGTTGCTCTGCGGAGCATGGATTGCGTGAAGGCCCCTGGAATTGATGGTCTGCCAATTGAGTTTTATAAAACGTTTTGGTCAGTGCTGGGGAGTGATTTGCTGTTTGTGCTCAATGATAGTCTGGCCGGAGGGTTGCTACCTTTGAGCTGCAGGAGGGCAGTCATTACCCTGTTACCCAAAAAAGGTGATTTAAAAGAAATAAAGAACTGGCACCCTGTTTCAATCTTGTGCTCTGCTTTAAAGCTCTTTTCTAAAGCTTTGAGCATTGGGTTGAGGGAGGTAGTTGGGCAGGTTATTCATCGTGATCAAACTTACTGTGAGTCTAACAGGTCTATTTTAGATAATGTTTATCTAATTCCAAGTCTCTTGGCTATTGGACATAGACATTGGTCTCATTTCTTTCGATCAGGACAAGGCATTTGACCGGGTTGAGCATTGCGCCTGCTGCACCCATGGTATGGCAGCAAAGTTCCTTGATTATTACGCCGGAATGAGAGTATAGTTCCTAGCCATATTGGCCTAGAAAATCGCAACTTTTCAATTTCCGTCGGTCTTAGTACACGATGTAACTACAGAAGAGTCAAGTTTTAAATAGGAAAAATATAAAAACTCTTTGGTCATTTTTGAGCGAGATGCTAACGGTCTAATCAGATTCAATGAACTATGCTAAGCTATGCTAAAAGTGGTACCGCCAGACCCGGAGATCAGCTGAATGGATTCGAAAACGGTAAAACTCAACTGTTTAACTCTAGGGGAGTTGGAAAATTTTCAAAAAAAGTGGAGTGTTCCTTTAACTCTATTCCTACCCCAACAAACCTAATCCTACCCATAACTTATCCCTAAAATCAGAGGGGAAAGATAGGTGAATAACATTGATGTAGAAGCACCTAACCCTGGTTGCAAGCTTAAACTTGACATAAACGGTAAACTTGTCCCTCAAATCTGATTGGTTGATTGGAATGTTGTTCCAGGATCAACAAAGATGTTGATCCAGGAACATGTCTTACTTGGCAAAATCATGGTGACCCATCTAAGTGTGCAGTCGGTACGGCAAGTAGAAAAAGTTTTGGACATTTTTAAATAGAAACTCACAGATGAAGAAAATAAAATGTAAATTGACTTTTATAATGAGAAACTGGTTCCTAATTATACAAATCCCTTTCCAAGTATTTTTTAGTCCCAATCTCAAAGAACTGTCCGGACCTTTTCTGGTTCTGAGGAATCTAGAAGAGTTAAGTTTGCAGGATGTTCAAAGTAAAGTTTTAAAGCAACTTTGAAAGAATGTAGTGTTACGGTGTGGAGAGAGAGATGGGGACTAGATGATGAAGTTTGTAGAGTTTTATACAAACCACCAATTGAAAAACGCACAGATGATATTCAATGTCAGAGTTTAACACGGTGCAGTTGCTGTAAATGCATTTGTAAGTGTTATTAATCCCAATACATCAAGTGATTGTCCTTTTTGTAAAATGAGGGAGACGATTTTTCACTGTTTTTTAGGATGTTCAAGATTGTATGATTTGTTTTGTTTTCTTGATGTTCTTTTCGTGAATTTTGGGGAGACATTTTTCTTCTAAGATTTTCTATTCTTGGCCCCAAGTATAGTGTGGCGCAAAGAATAAAAAGTAATTTATTGAATTTTTTAATTGGGCAAGCCAAATGTGCTGTTCACATAACCAGGAAAAACAAAATAGAGGGTAGCGAAGGACAACATGTGGTTATTGTTTAAAAAAATCTGGTAAAAGCAAGGGTTATGCTTGATTTCAAGATTTATAAAATGATGAATGATTTAGAAAGTTTTTTGCATAAATGGCGTTTTAATGAAGCCATTTGCACAGTTGTATAAGAAATTTTGATCTTTACTACCATGTTGCAATAAGCTTTGGTCTTCTGCACCTCGTTTTTCTTTTCTTTTTTTTCTTTTTTGGATAATGTGATTTGTTGTTCTGCTGACTTTTTTAATGATTTAAATAAAGTGTGTTGAAAACTCTTGTTTTTCTTTCTTTTTTTTGTACTTTCTCCCATTTCAAAACTGGACTATAATGTTTTATAACCTGCATCACCTTGAGGAATATACTGACGTACACTACAACAGATTCTGCAGCACCATGAACAGTGTTGTGGTTGAGCGGCCACTTGGGATTTTGAAGAAGCAGAAAGGTAATTTACTAAAGACTCATTGAAGCCATGGTTGAAGAGAAGACCAAAGTTTATTAACCGACTTTATGGGCATGCCTCCAACAATCAACAAGTTCACAGACACAACCACCCTCAGCCAGGAGGGGGCACTGATGCTCTACTCTTTTTACCACATATACGTAACAGATTGTTTATTAAGAAAGATTGTATTTATGACAATGTATGCCAGATGGCATTTATACAAACTCAATATTCCCGAAAAACATACTTTTATATGTTTCTTAACATTAAATACACCACAAACAGGACAACCAGACAACAAAAAATGTAACGCTAACACCACTTCAAGAGACCCCATCCCAATCCACTCCCCAGCCCAGTTACAACACTATCCACATCACCTAAACCACCATGCTGCAGAGAGGTAAGCAACATTCTGCTTTCCACTGAAAAGAAACTTTCCGGACTTGATGCTAGGATCACACTGATTGAAGTCAAGGAATTCCAGGAACTGCGGGACAGCTTGGAATTCAGCCAAGAACAGACAGACACTCTCACCAAAGAAAGTTATTTTTTTAAAGCACTCTTTTCACACATTTACTTCTCAACTCACCTCTGTTGTCGCAGAAAACAAAGCCATTAAAGAGAGCATTCTAGAATTGTAAACGGACAACTTAGTTTTCATGGGCGTCCCAGAACAAACTCCAGACGACCCCGAAAAAATCAGTCAAGGACTTTAGGATAAAACAACTCAAAGTACCAACTGAAACTGTCCTGATGATCACCTTTCACTGTGTGCAACGTACTAGATCTCAAAACAACAGCAATCAACCATGACCGAACATCAGAAAAAAGCTGGTTCAGCGGCAAGGCAGACAGCTTAAAAGCACGAACTATGGACTCAACGTGCAATACACAAAGGACATTCTTGAACATCAAAAGCAGCTTTTCCCAATCCGAAAACAGATGATAAATGAAGGAAAAAAGGCAACCATTACAGTGGACAAATTATACATTGATGGATAATTATGTTGTGATAAGGACATTAACCCCTGCCATAAGACAACATGAACTTCTCACTGCCCTTAAACTCATGCTGAACAATATAGCACCAGGTCCTGATGGATTCCCTGCTGAGTTCTACAAACACCTCTGGTCCATTTTATCACCACTCGATTCATAAGTGAAACAAAACAAAAATCAAAACTCCCAGCTAACATGAACACAGCCACAATTTCTCTCCTCATCAAACCCAATAAAGACCCAACATTGCCGTCAAGAATACTCAATCAACTGGAGTAAATCTTTTATTCTTTCATTACACTCCAACAGCTGGGATGTTACATCCCATACCCCGCCTATCCCTCTACGCACCAATCACATCACATCTTTAGGCATTAATGTTTTCCTCAGACAGTCAGAGCTGTTTGGACTTAACTTTACCCCATTACTCAAAACAACAGATGCTGGATAAACTTACCACTATCCATTTTGTGTAGAATATCTGTCATCAAAATAACAATACTCCCTAAACTAAACTCTTTATTCTCAATATTCCAATACAACCCACCTTCACCTGGTTTAAATCTCTAGACTCAACCATTACCAAATTCTACTGGAAAAATAAGAGCCCAAGAATTAAATTGACTACCCTACAGAAACCAAGAACGCAGGAAGGGTCTGAAAGCACATTTCTACCACAACTTTCTGGCTAGTCAGCTTCAAAATATATAGAAATGGACTCATCCTAACCCATCAGAAAACATATTGTTAAAACATTTTGTAAGGACATTCATATTTCCGACTTACCCTTCTACAGTCAGACAATCAAAAAACACCAACAATAATAGCAGCTCTGACAGCAAGGTGGAAATCTCATCAAATCACAAACACCCCTCTTGCACCATCTAAATTTGGAATAACACAGATATTACAGTGAATAAAAAGTCGTTTAACTTCTGCACAAGGGCAGAGAAGGGCATCACACAACTTCAACACATCGTTCATAATAATAACTTGGCCTCATTTTCCTACTTGGTCCAGAAACATGGCATCAGGAGTAAATGGTTTTTGGAATACCTACAAATCAAATAATCTATCCAATCAAAAATCGACATTCGAACCACTAATCTAGAACCTCTCCCCTTCAATCACAGAGCTAATTAATATATCTTCCTCAAAAAAACTACTCTCCAAAATACACAGAATTATATAAAAAGCAGACAACACATTAAGCTTACCAAAAGCTAAATGGGAATCAGACTTAACTAGTTTATTATCGATTTCTGGACACAAATCTGCAAAAATATCTACATCATGACAAACAATGCCAACCTGCAACTCATATAGTATAAGGTACTTCATAGATCTCACCTAACTGGATGGAAATTGTTTAAAATGGGATTTACTTGAGAAACTTTATCACATTGTAGACAAAATAAGCTAGACACAGGTTCACGCCATTTGGCATTGCACCCCAATTAAAAAATTCTGAAAAAACATCACTACTATCTGTCCTTATGGGAGGTCACATCCCGATGTCTCCCTCCCTCTGTATAGCCTACTAGGTGACATATCCATAATAAATTTAGATTAGATTAGATTAGATTCAACTTTATTGTCATTATGCAGAGTACAAGTACAGAGCTAATGAAATGCAGTTAGCATCTAACCAGAAGTGCAAGAATATAGTGTTCTATATACATTAAGTGCAGAGTAAGTGAAGCTATGATTTACAGAATGTACAGTGGGGTTGCTATATACAGTATTGAGCAGAGTATATACAGAATATAAATAGGAATGCAGTGTAGGATTGTATGTACATTATGAACAGAGCAATGTAGGATTATATATACACATTATGAGCAGCAGCAACGTGAGAACAGTGGTAATAAATA
>RJVU01015164.1:455771-485640 GCA_003731715.1 Anabarilius grahami | reverse complement strand
AGCTTGGAGATCAGCTTGGGAGGGATTACAGTATTAAATGCAGAACTGAAATCTATGAACAGCATTCTCACATGTGTGTTTTGACTGTCCAGGTGGGTGAGGGCAGAGTGAAGTGCCGTAGAGATGGCATTCTCTGTTGACCTATTGCGGCGATAGGCAAATTGAAATGGGTCTAGTGTAGCAGGGAGACAGGATTGTAAGTGGGATGCAATCAGCCTTTCAAAGCACTTGGCAATGATGGGGGTGAGTGCAACAGGACGGAAGTCGTTAGGGACCGAGGCAGTGGAGTGTTTTGGTACTGGTACGATGGTGGAGGCTTTGAAGATAGTGGGGACAGTTGTTTGGGCCAAGGACAGATTGAAAATGTCCGTGAAGACCTCAGCCAGTTGCTCCGCACAGGCTTTAAGCACACGACCAGGTATTCCGTCAGGTCCAGCTGCCTTCCGTGCATTCACCTTACGCAGAGTGGAGTAAACAGCTGAGGTGGAGAGTGTGAGAGGCAGTTCACTGGGTTGATGCTCAGCTTTGAGTGAGATCTCATTATTTTTATCAAAACGAGCATAAAAGTGATTGAGCTCGTCGGGGAGGGAGGCAGAGCTGAAGGGGGGCACAGTGTTAGGTGGTTTGTAATCTGTGATAGATTGTATGCCTTGCCACATACGCCTGGGGTCTAAAGAATTGAAGTGTTCTTCAATCCTCTGTTTTTGTGCGAGTTTGGCCTGGCAGATACCCTTCCTCAGGTTGGCTCTGGCTGAGCTGTAAGCCTCCCGGTCTCCAGACCTGAAGGCTGCATCTCTTGCTTTGAGCAGGAGGCGAACCTCTCTGTTCATCCAGGGCTTCTGATTGGGGAACAGGGATTCTGATTAAACAACATCCAGGGATTCATCCAGGGATTCTGATTAAACAACATAAACAGTCAATTCTCCTTGTGGCGCTAACTATCGCCAAGAAAACTGTCCTCATAAACCAGAAAGCCATACATATTGCATCTTGTAAAAACTTACTTATAGACTACATCTCCATGGAAAACCTATCCACTTCCATCCAAAACAACAAACTAGACACCCCCCTTTTCACTGAAATAAGAACAACAAAGACAAATGTCACTTCTGAATGAGTGAGAACTGTTTAAAATGATGTATGTACATGAAATTATGACTGTAGAAAGGGCCAACTTTACTGAAATCACTCAAAACAAAATTATTATTTATTAATTATTGTGAGAGGATTGAATTGTGCTGAATATTAGTGATCCTGTATGTTTGAGCATATGGATGTCAGAGACACAAACTATACTGAACCTCTTTTAGAAAACAAATTTACATCTTCAGAATGAAACTAAATTCACACGAATGTGGATTCAGATATTTGCTAGATCACGCACATGAATGTGGAACATATTTGGTTATTAAAATTCAAGACATGAAAACATGGTGTCAAAATCAGCTAATCACTTCTGCATTATTAAATGTGGTTTAATGTGTTGTATCTCTGAGAGCCTCTCATGTTTTTGTAATGAAGCTAATTAAATGTGTAAATAAAATTCATTAATCATGATGGACTTCCAGTGGCCCCAAAAACATGTATTCACTCTTGTCAAATATGTGAATGTCTTCCGTTAGACAAGATATTGGCGCAAGTGCCATTTAATGTAAATAAATATTGTATTTTATTGTTTCCATGAAACAATAGGTACAGGAAACAGGTAAAACCTGGCATTTTCTGTTTAGGAATTTGAATCTATATATAGCAAAATAATCTAAATATTGTCTAATAAAGACTAGGTTATGCTTTTACTGGCATTTTTATTAAATATAATTATTTATTTGCTATATTTATATAGTTCTCTGTAAAAAAAGAATTTGACTTGATAAACTGGACCTGAATGTAAATGAACACTGAAATTCACAGTTAAAGCACAAAATAATCATGATTTTCATGTATGCAAATGAACAGTATGTCATTGTTCCAGTGTCTCTGAACTGTGAATCATAATCATACGGCTTCATATGTAAACGGATGAAACTCTCTCTCTCCTCTTGGACTGTGGACTTTTCATCTCAAGAATGTAATAAGAAAATGCTTTTAAACTTTACTACTAATATCTATTAAAAAGAAAATTCAACACTTGTGCCTCAGTCAGGCTGTCTTTGGGAATTATGTCTCGGCAAAAGCAGAATTTGCTGTGGCTGATGATCGTCTGTTGTGCTTCACACCAGATAAGTATGTTGATTTGAAAATTTTAAATGTAAACAAAAAATAACATTTTTATTTATAAACCATTATTGAGTTCAATGCTCTTAAAAAGTATTTTTGCAACAAATGTAGAATGTTGTCTCTGGTTTCAGGACAGTGCAAATGCGACAATACAACCAATGAGGGGCAATGTGAAGTCAGCATAGATGAGACGTTTGCAGACATCAAGCTGTGGTTATTACTGGATGTTAGTTCTACACCAGCAGCAGGTACGTGTCGCCCTACAACAGATGAAGTGTTGAAGGTTTTGAGGTTTTTTTTTTTGTTGGTGTTTTGGTTGTTCTTTTTCACAAATGAACAAATATACTGTCCACAAATTAGTGTTTCACTGTCCACTGTGATTGATCACTGTTGGCAATGAAAACAAAAACAGATCCTAAAACACTTAAAGGTTCTGTATAATATTTCACCCAAAAATTTAACTTCTGCCATCATTTACTCACCCTCCAAACCTGTATGAATTTATTTATTTTGCTGAACACAATATAAGATATTTTGAAGAATATGGGTGACCAAACAGTTGTGGGGCACCATTGACTTCCAAATTATAGGAAAAAAAGTCAGTGGTGCCCCACAATTGTTCAGAATTGCAGAAGTCAGCCATTTTCTTTGAATGTACGAGCGAGTCATTAGCTGCTATAGTTAAATAACTACAGTGTTGGGGAAAGTTACTTTTAAAAGTAATGTGTTACAATATTGTGTTATTCCCTTAAAAAGTAACTAATTGTTAATTAGATACTGCTATACTTTTACGTTATGTTACCTTTTCCCACCTTTGCTGGGCTTGCTTGTTTGTTTTTTAATAACAAAAACAAAAGTTCTACTTTTGGCAAATGTAAAGGCCATTTTCAAACCAAAAGTGAAATAAGCCTCAGTCTGAAAGAAATGCAAATTGACGTCTGTACAGTAGAACAAACCTTTCAAACAAATGCTGGAGAAGAAAGGGATAACACACTTCAGCAATAAAAACAAAATATGAATGCTTATCTAAAGTCATTTTTGCTTATTGGTATGGTTGAATTATATCACTGAATGCCAGCAGCAAAGACAGTGGTTAATAAAATTAGATTAAATACATAACACAGACAGGGCATAGATTAAGCCAGGATAAGGCCTTAATTCAATTTGCACAGTTCAGTTGCTTTTATAAATGTGCTTTAGAAAATAAAAACATTACTGGTGTACATCTTGAGACAAAACAATGACACTAGGCTTAAGTCTTGTTTGTAAAACCGAGAGAAAGTATATTTGTGTTATTTAACATTTAATTTTTGGAGGTTTACATAATATTCTGAGTTTGCATTTCACTGTTTGTAAAGAAAGTAAAGAAAAGAAGAGAGAAAAGAGAATGGCAAGATTAGAATCAGTTAACCACAACCTACGAGAAACATCACAGAATCTGGGTCACCTTAAAAGGGGCACAATAACTTAGAAAGGCTGCAAATGGGTGCTTGCATTGACTTCTGTTGCTGAGTAAGTCCAGATGCGGTAGATTCTTGATGATTTTGTCAGGAGTGCGCTGAAGAGTTGAATTCAACAAAGTTAACTTAGTTTCCAGGAGGAGACAAGAAACGATGGTGTCTCAAAAGAGAGTGAGCAAAGATATACCTGATCTGAGGACTCTTAAAGGCCCTATCAGTTCACACCCATTTCGGTGAGATAAGCAATCAAAGATGACCAAGAGAAAGTCTTTGTTCGATCTTGTTTGCATGTCTATGTTGGTCTGGAGAATTTGTGCAGTTTTACACAAAAGCATGGTAAAAATATTATGATGCATTTTATCATAGCATACTATGCAACATTAATTATGAAATGAAGAGGGGATTCTTTTGATACCAAGAAAGGTGTGAAGACATTAAAGGGTTAGTTCACCCAGAAATGAAAATTCAGTAATTTATTACTCACCCTCATGTCGTCCCACACCCGTAAGACCTTCGTTCATCTTCAGAACACAAATTAAGATATTTTTGATAAAATCTGATGGTTCAGTGAGGCCTCCATTGACAGCAAGACAATAAACACTTTCAAATGCCCAGAAAGCTACTAAAGACAAATTTAAAACAGTTCATGTGACTACAGTGGTTCAACCTTGATGTTATGAAGTGACGAGAATACTTTTTGTGCACCAAAAAAACAAAAACGACTTTATTCAACAATATCTAGTGATGAGCGATTTCAAAACACTGCTTCATGAAGCTTCGAAGCTTTACGAATCTTTTGTTTCGAATCAGTGGTTCGGAGCTTGTATCAAACTGCCAAAGTCACGTGATTTCAGAAAAGCTTTGGGAGTTAAAATTAAGGAGGATCCTGTATGATTTGATTATTATGTTGAATTGTGTGTTGTCATGTTCTCTTGAGGTTGTCTGAAAATCCCTTCTGTTGATCCCGGAGAGAAATGTAGAAATGCTGCATATGACAAAGATACATGCAAATGTAAGTCTGTCTTAATATCAGTTGTTTCAGTTGCCTGTTTCACACCCACCAAACTCAACACAACATTACAACTAATTACATTTGTTAGTAAAAATTTAAGAAAGTTAGTCCATTTTTATTCTACATGTTCTCCAGCTCTTGCTTACAATGATTTTGCTCCTGCATGTTTGCGCCTGAAGGCTGGAATACACTACACGATTTTTAAAATCTGAACAGATTTCAACACTTTTGCTTCCTTTGCTCAACTTCAAGAGAAATTTTATTTACCCTCTTCTCACTTATTTAGGTATTTTCAGATATGTAGCTTTATTCATAAGCAGTTCCCTAGTTTCCCCTTGCGCATGTCTCAAAATATTCTTGAGGACATATTAGAGCAATACAAATCCACGAAAGGGGCAATTTCCAAGATCTATACGATAAGTAACACAAAACAGTCCCCCTCGACCGGTCCATTGAGGAAGCTCTGGGAAGAGGAACTAAACCTAGTATTTGAGGATCATGCTTGGAACTTGATTCTTGACCAAATACATTCATCATCAATTAATGCTAGGCACACTCTGATTCAATTTAAGGTAGTGCATAGAACTCATTGGTCCAGAACTAAACTTAATAAAATATTCCCTGATCTCGATCCAACATGCCTTCGATGTTCAAGTGAACCAGCCACCCTACTGCACTCCTTTTGGTCATGCCCTAAACTGTTTGACTTCTGGGAGAGAGTGTTTAGGTGTTTTTCAATTGTTCTCATTTTACCAATAGACCCTAACCCTCTAATGGCAGTGTTTGGGGTTGTACCAGACACCATCAAAGTAACTAATCTGCAGGCTGATAGTGTAGCCTTTGCAACTTTATTGGCCAGACGATTGATTCTCATGAATTGGAAGTCTGCAGTTCCACCTAGTTATCGCCAATGGGTTTTTGATTTGCTACATGCACTTAAAATGGAAAAGATCAGGTTTATAATGGGACAGCAACATAAACTCTTTTTTAGAGTTTGGAACCCTTTTTTGGACTACTTTAAGGAGGAAAACATGTCTTAATGCTATTCCTTATGACCCGCAGTAGTGGAAGATGCGAGCCAAATGCGTTTGGAGATAGACAGGGGTGGGTAGACACAGTCAGCATGGACAGATTACTACAGGAGTTAGATGTAAATTGTGTAGTTTTATGATTATCCAAGTTGTTACCTTTAATATAATCAATTATCAGTCGCTGTGTACATTTAATGTAATATAATCAATAATTTGCAGCTTCTGACATTTTAATCCAGCTACATATCCAGGATAAAGCGTAAATGTATTATGGATAGTGATGAATATTAACATATTTAATAATGAATGAATCCAGATTTACCACAGAATGTGGTTTGCTAACTCTCTCAAGACAAAGCTAACAGTACAGTACTTACTGAAGCAATTTTTCAATCATCAGCTCCACTTAGTATTCTTTAGTGATTTTTCTTCTGTACATGAGAGAATTTCCGTATTTTTCAACCTGGGAGCGACGTGGGCTGACTGTGTGACGAAACTGCCGCAAACAATTACTAAACAAGCGGCAGATTCTGCGTTTTCTCATTTATTTCATGCATGTCATGTGCGAAACTCGCAGCTCCATCTGACTGTAAATCGGGGGGAAAATCGAGGCAAAGGTCGTGTAGTGTATTCCAGCCTTAACGCACACTGATAATCTCACATGTTCTTTATTGGTATTTCTTGACCAAATAAATAGACAGGTGAACACAATCTGCTTATTCTTCTCAGTTGTCATCTTTATTGTAGGACTCATTATTCACTCATGAGTGGAGTGTCAGTAATACATTTGTGAAAGAAGATGAACATGCATGCTGAAATTACAATACATTTATAGGTTTATAAACTAACTACAAGATATTAGATCACTTTAATCTTTGAGACTCAATTACACAGATATATAACTAAAAACCATCTCTAATTTATTTCTTTGTGTTAAAGGGAATGTAGGAAGCAAATATGTTCTGCATTTTAATGGGAGTGAATGGATGTGTGTCATCTGTATTGACGAAAGATCAACCACTGTCACACCACTGTCAAACACCACCACTAACAATCCAACTACCAGTTTCAAACCATCTGAGACAACTAACAATCCAACTACAAGTTTCAAACCATCTGAGACGACTAACAATCCAACTACCAGTTTCAAACCATCTGAGACAACTAACAATCCAACTACAAGTTTCAAACCATCTGAGACAACTAACAATCCAACTACAAGTTTCAAACCATCTGAGACAACTAACAATCCAACTACAAGTTTCAAACCATCTGAGACGACTAACAATCCAACTACAAGTTTCAAACCATCTGAGACAACTAACAATCCAACTACCAGTTTCGAACCAGCTGAGACAACTAACAATCCAACTACATGTTTCAAACCAACTGAGACAACTAACAATCCAACTACAAGTTTCAAACCAACTGAGACAACTAACAATCCAACTACAAGTTTCACACCATCTGAGACAACTAACAATCCAACTACCAGTTTCGAACCAAATGAGACAACTAACAATCCAACTACCAGTTTCGAACCAACTGAGACAACTAACAATCCAACTACCAGTTTCGAACCAACTGAGACAACTAACAATCCAACTACCAGTTTCGAACCAACTGAGACAACTAACAATCCAACTACCAGTTTCGAACCAACTGAGACAACTAACAATCCAACTACCAGTTTCGAACCAACTGAGACAACTAACAATCCAACTACCAGTTTCGAACCAACTGAGACAACTAACAATCCAACTACCAGTTTCGAACCAACTGAGACAACTAACAATCCAACTACCAGTTTCGAACCAACTGAGACAACTAACAATCCAACTACCAGTTTCGAACCAACTGAGACAACTAACAATCCAACTACCAGTTTCGAACCAACTGAGACAACTAACAATCCAACTACCAGTTTCGAACCAACTGAGACAACTAACAATCCAACTACCAGTTTCGAACCAACTGAGACAACTAACAATCCAACTACCAGTTTCGAACCAACTGAGACAACTAACAATCCAACTACCAGTTTCGAACCAACTGAGACAACTAACAATCCAACTACCAGTTTCGAACCAACTGAGACAACTAACAATCCAACTACCAGTTTCGAACCAACTGAGACAACTAACAATCCAACTACCAGTTTCGAACCAACTGAGACAACTAACAATCCAACTACCAGTTTCGAACCAACTGAGACAACTAACAATCCAACTACCAGTTTCGAACCAACTGAGACAACTAACAATCCAACTACCAGTTTCGAACCAACTGAGACAACTAACAATCCAACTACCAGTTTCGAACCAACTGAGACAACTAACAATCCAACTACCAGTTTCGAACCAACTGAGACAACTAACAATCCAACTACCAGTTTCGAACCAACTGAGACAACTAACAATCCAACTACCAGTTTCGAACCAACTGAGACAACTAACAATCCAACTACCAGTTTCGAACCAACTGAGACAACTAACAATCCAACTACCAGTTTCGAACCAACTGAGACAACTAACAATCCAACTACCAGTTTCGAACCAACTGAGACAACTAACAATCCAACTACCAGTTTCGAACCAACTGAGACAACTAACAATCCAACTACCAGTTTCGAACCAACTGAGACAACTAACAATCCAACTACCAGTTTCGAACCAACTGAGACAACTAACAATCCAACTACCAGTTTCGAACCAACTGAGACAACTAACAATCCAACTACCAGTTTCGAACCAACTGAGACAACTAACAATCCAACTACCAGTTTCGAACCAACTGAGACAACTAACAATCCAACTACCAGTTTCGAACCAACTGAGACAACTAACAATCCAACTACCAGTTTCGAACCAACTGAGACAACTAACAATCCAACTACCAGTTTCGAACCAACTGAGACAACTAACAATCCAACTACCAGTTTCGAACCAACTGAGACAACTAACAATCCAACTACCAGTTTCGAACCAACTGAGACAACTAACAATCCAACTACCAGTTTCGAACCAACTGAGACAACTAACAATCCAACTACCAGTTTCGAACCAACTGAGACAACTAACAATCCAACTACCAGTTTCGAACCAACTGAGACAACTAACAATCCAACTACCAGTTTCGAACCAACTGAGACAACTAACAATCCAACTACCAGTTTCACACCACCTGAGACAACTAACAATCAAACTACCAGTTTCGAACCAACTGAGACAACTGACAATCCAACTACCAGTTTCAAACCAACTGAGACAACTAACAATCAAACTACCAGTTTTGAACCATCTGAGACAACTAACAATCCAACTACCAGTTTCAAACCAACTGAGACAACTAACAATCCAACTACAAGCTTCAAACCATCTGTAACAATTAACAATCCAACTACCAGTTTCAAACCAAATGAGACAACTAACAATCCAACTACAAGTTTCACACCATCTGAGACAACTAACAATCCAACTACCAGTTTCGAACCAACTGAGACAATTAACAATCCAACTACCAGTTTCGTACCAACTGAGACAATTAACAATCCAACTACCAGTTTCGAACCAACTCAGACAACTAACAATCCAGCTACCAGTTTCGAACCATCTGAGACAACTAACAATCCAACTACCAGTTTCGAACCAACTGAGACAACTAACAATCCAACTACCAGTTTCGAACCAACTGAGACAACTAACAATCCAACTACAAGTTTCACACCATCTGAGACATCTAAAAATTCAACAACCAGTTTCAAAACATCTGTGTTGACTAACAAACCAACAACCAGTTTTAAACGATTTGAGGCAAATATAAATCCAACTACAAGTTTCACACCATCTGAGACAACTAACAATCCAACTACCAGTTTCACACCACCTGAGACAACTAACAATCCAACTACCAGTTTCACACCACCTGAGACAACTAACAATCAAACTACCAGTTTCGAACCAACTGAGACAACTGACAATCCAACTACCAGTTTCGAACCAACTGAGACAACTAACAATCAAACTACCAGTTTCAAACCAACTAAGACAACTAAAAATCCAACTACCAGTTTCAAACCATCTGAGAAAACTAACCATCAAACTACCAGTTTCAAACCAAGTGAGACAACTATCAATCCAACTACCAGTTTCAAACCAACTGAGACAACTAACAATCCAACTACGAGCTTCAAACCATCTGTGACAATTAGCAATCCAACTACCAGTTTCGAAACAAATGAGACAACTAACAGTCCAACTACAAGTTTCACACCATCTGAGAACACTAACAATCCCACTACCAGTTTCGAACCAACAGAGACAACTAACAATCCAACTACCAGTTTCGAACCAACTGACACAACTAACAATCCAACTAGCAGATTCGAACCAACTGACACAACTAACAATCCAACTACCAGTTTCAAACCATCTGAGACAATTAACAATTCTACTACCAGTTTCAAACCATCTGAGACAATTAACAATCAAACTACCAGTTTCGAACCAACTGTGACAAATAACAATCCAACTATCAGTTTCAAACCATCTGAGACAACTAACGAGACAACTATCAATCCAACTACAAGTTTCACACCATCTGTGACAACTAACAATCCAACTACCAGTTTCAAACCATCTGAGGCAACTAAATATCCAACGACAAGTTTCACACCATCTGAGATGACTGACAATCCAACTACCAGTTTAAAACCATCAGGGATAACTAATAATCTAACTATCAGTTTCAAAGCATATGAGATAACTAACAATCCAAATACCAGTTTCGAACCATCTGTGACAATAAACAATCAAAAGACCAGTTCAACTAACAATCCAACTACCAGTTTTGAACAATCTGAGACAACTAACAATCCAACTACCAGTTCACCTAACAATCCAACTACAACTGTCAAACCATCTGAGACAACTAACAATCCAAATACCAGTTTCGAACCATCTGTGACAATAAACAATCAAAAGACCAGTTCAACTAACAATCCAACTACCAGTTTTGAACCATCTGAGACAACTAACAATCCAACTACAAGTTTTGAACCATCTGAGACAACTAACAATCCAACTACCAGTTTCAAACCATCTGAGGCAACTAAATATCCAACGACAAGTTTCACACCATCTGAGATTACTGACAATCCAACTACCAGTTTCAAACCATCAGGGATAACTAATAATCTAACTATCAGTTTCAAAGCATATGAGATAACTAACAATCCAAATACCAATTTTAAACCATCTGTGACTGCTAAAAATCCAACTACAAGTTTCACACCATCTGAGACAACTAACAATCCAAATACCAGTTTCGAACCATCTGTGACAATAAACAATCCAAAGACCAGTTCAACTAACAATCCAACTACCAGTTTTGAACCATCTGTGACAACTAACAATCCAACTACCAGTATCAAACAATCTGGGACAACTAACGATCCAACTACGAGTTTTAAACCATCTGGGACAACTAATGATCCAACTACCAGTTTCGAACCATCTGTGACAATAAACAATCCAAAGACCAGTTCAACTAACAATCCAACTACCAGTTTTGAACCATCTGTGACAACTAACGATCCAACTACCAGTATCAGACAATCTGGGACAACTACCGATCCAACTACAAGTTTTAAACCATCTGTGACAATAAACAATCCAAAGACTAGTTTAACTAACAATCCAACTACCAGTTTTGAACCATCTGAGACAACTATCAATCCAACTATAAGTTTTACACCATCTGAGATAACAGATCCATCAAAAGCATCGTAAGTGTGTGGTTACAAGTGACTTTTAAATTTAAACCTCCATTACTGAATACAGAGTGATGAAATCAATTTTGCAGAGACACCTTGGACAATCTGGAGTCTATACTGGAGGAGATGGGAAAAAATAATATAAGCAACAGACAGATTGTCATGGGGGATGTTATTGGTCTTCTTCACATACAAGCCAATAACACAGAAACCAGAGACATATGTTACTCTTCAGATCCGAACAGGATAGATGTAAGACTTGAGAAACAATAAAATGATGGTATGATTTCTCATTTATTATGCTAATTCTTGTTTTGTTTTTTACAGTTTGTTGACTGTCAAAGTGACCTGAAGACGAACATTCGCTGGACTGTAAAGATTCCCAGTGAGGCCTTTAATAATTCACAACTGGAAAACAATGGCAGGGCGTTACTTGGAGTTCTCCGGTTCAAAAACATGGGAAAGGTACTCAAAATTAAAAAAAAATTAAAAATTCCATGTTTGAACATTTTAAGGAATGTTTACCAGAGAGTTTACTCAAAAACTACAATTCTGTTATTATTACATTCAGTGAAATGCAAATATAATGACACAAATGTCTTGACCTCAGAAGAGCTGGACATTAGTACACTGTCATATTCACTATTATTATGATGCTTCTATGGTGTTTTAATCCTCTTAGCAATTGACCCTTCGCCGGGAGTTTGATTGACAAGCAATCTAACCAATCAGAACGCCGAATCCACCATTTTGTCTGACAAAGCAGTCAGGAGTTAGAAGATTAACCTCGGTGGACTTAAACTTGAAAAATGACGTCTTTCCGCGTTTGAAACAACATTCCTTCTGATGTTCATTCATGTTTATTTGATGCTATAAATTATCTAGTAGGAAGAGATGATCGGTTCATGAGCCGCTTGAGCTGAGGCGCTACAGCGATCTGTCACGACACATTAAAGAGCCACAAAACGGTTTTTATTGTTCGAATTTCTTAAATTACACAATTTGAAAGCTGGGACTTTGTTTAATATCATACGTAACCTGCTCTGTCTTGTCTGTCGACGTGTTTTTCAATTTCAATTTAAATTTATTTGAATGTAAGATGGTGCTAACCCATTTAACGACTTAAAAACTAATAAAAGAACCATGTATTACTCTTTCAAAATTTGTAAATGAAAGAAAGGACTTCATTTTTACCAGGGTTCGCAGCTGGTAAAAGCTGGACTTCACAACTTGGTTAACCTGTCAATCAAGCTTTGGGCACTATCCAACACCATGCCCAGGTTTTTCACACATGGCTTAAGGGGCCAGAACATCAAGATTTACATTTGCTGTACCATGTACATCAGAGGGGGTAAACACCATAATCTCAGTTTTACTCTCATTCAAACTTAAAAAATTCAGAGACATCCATTCTTTAACATCCAAAAGGCAAGCGGCCACCTGTTCTACACCATTCTTATGTTTAAGAGGAAAATATATTTGTGTGTCGTCTGCATAACAATGATAATTTAAGCCATACTTTTCAAAGATAGTACCAAGAGGGAGCATGTATAGAGAAAATAACATAGGAGCTAATGTGGAGCCCTGAGGAATCCAACAGGTCAATGGTACAGAAGAAGATCGAAATTTACCAATATTGACAGAAAAACTCCTGTTTGTCAGGTAAGACTGAAACCAATGTAAGGCTGAACCTCTGATACCCACTATCTGTTCCAAACTGACGTGTCCTCTTTGCTCTGCGATGTATTTTTCACTGCGTGTGGCGTGACAGTGCCATGGCTTGTCGGACAAAGCAACAGTAACTAAGGGGGCGGGTCTTTGCGAAGAGTCAATTATGAATTGTTGCTTGAAAAGAGTTTTAAAAAAGTTCTATTTTTGTGTTCCAGTGAAAATATAACAGCATAAGAGACATTTTTGAGTGAACTTTTCTTTTAATAATTTTTAAAAAAAAATTTTATCTATTGAATTCACAAATTTTTATTTGATTTGCTCTATTTTTTATTTAGGATGAAACAAAAAAATACACTGTTTTGAACAATGAGGTTTATGGAATAACGATGAGGGCCAATATCGCCAACCTTACCAACAATATAGAAATGAACTTTTCTACACAGAAAGATCTGGTAATGAAGGTTTTATTGTGAATCTTATTTTGTTATAATAATCAGACACTGTGAAAGCAAAATAAAAATCAAACATGTTCTTAAAGGTCGGTGAGGCGTCCTGCAGATCTTGGGATGGCAAAGGTAAATTCACTTAGGGCTGTATTGATCAGTTCCCATCAATTTTATATAATTAATTTCATTCGTCACTCTCTTTTCATCAAAGGAAATCTTACATGGACGACGTCTGGCTGTGAGACAGAAAAAATCAACACCACCATCAAGTGCTCGTGTTCACATCTGACATTCTTTGCAGTGCTGATGGTGAGAAGCTTCTCAGAGTTTCATTTAAAGACCCCATGAAATCAATATCAGAGTCTTTTAGCTAGTGGACTTGTAAAAGATGATTAAAGTTTTTCTGTTGTGTTTCTCTGATCTCTCAGTCTCCTCCAGATGTAAATGCAAACATCACAGTGGCGTATGTGGATTCACTGAGCTTCATCACTTCTATTGGCTGCGGCATCTCCATGTTTTTTCTGTCCGTCGCTCTGTTCATGCATTTCCTGTTACGGTAAAGTATCTTAAAATATAACATATAGTTACTGTAAGTATTATAATTCAAAGTTCCTTAAACAGTTGCTTTTGGTTATCTTTAGGATGAAAGTGTCTGCTAAATGCACAAATGCGTGTTACAAATACAGACTGTTTTTATATTTGAACAGGAAAGCCAAATCAAATCAGGCCACGAAGATCTTGATCAACATGTTTGTGGCTTTGTTTCTCCTGGATTTATCCTTTTTGTCAAACGAGAGCATCGCCAACACAGAAGTCAAGGCTGCGTGTGTCTTCATAGCTCTGCTCATGCATTACTCCATGCTGACTACATTCACCTGGTTCTTCATTCAAGCTCTTCATATGTACCTATGGCTCATCAGACAGAACATCACCATCACAAACTACATGAGGAAGATCACCGTGTTCGGCTGGAGTGAGTTATATGAACAAAACACCTGTTATAGTGTTCCTTTAAAAACAGCAAAGACCAGCAAGTCAGACTGTAAATTCGAGTTCACCTGAGAAAGAGAGAAAAAAGAAATCAACTTTTATAGTGTTTTTGTCATTTTCTTGAGCTGTTAAGAACATCTGAAAACTTAAAATCAATTTGTCTCCATCAGTGTTAATATTTTATTTTAGTTTTTATTCATATTTTGAATCAGTATTATTATAATTTTATATGTTCAGTTTTCATTTGAATTGTAGTTAAAGTTTAAAGTATTGTATTTGTTTTAAATATTTATATATTGGTGTTGTAATTTTTTTTTTAGTTTTTGGATTTTTAAAAAGAATGTCTATATAGTTTTTTAAATTAATTTTTTACTTTAGTTTTAGTTATTTGTTGCCTTGGTAACAAATTAAGTATGTTGTTTTTATGTTATGTTCAGTTAAAGCTACAGTTCGTAAAATCTGCCACTTGAGGGCGCACTACCAAAACAATAACAATCGCGTGGTTTGATGACGCTAAGAAGGTGCGTGGAATGATGGGATTTGTTGTCTTCTACCCAACCGCTGACGGCCATCAATCCGACGGAAAGATAAATCATGGATTTTTATAAATGTTGTGTTTGATGTCATAGTTTTATTATATTGAATTAGACCCGAGTAATGGAAGGTTTACATCGAAATTTTTAGTCATAGATGTTAGAATGTTTGTCCAATTCGATGGTGTGATAACACAGCACAGTTTCAAGTGTTCAAATCAATAATAATAAATGTTTTTTTGAACTTACCAATATCATTTGCAATAATAATTGATTCATATTTCTGTATAACACTAACTGACTTACTGTATTTATTTACATTGTTTAACTTGTCAGGTGAAATAAGGCAGTGTAAATAAATCAGTAAATAACCAAATGCAATAACACTGCACCTGCATAAACTTTAGTCTTCAAGAAAACACATTTTTAATATATAAAATAAAGCATGATGAATTGCAACTTCATTATGACCTAAGAATATGCACTTCACATAGTTATGTAAACTATTAAAAACATTTGATATATTTTAAATTGTATATAAACGATTACCACTTGTTCAACAAATATATACACTCGTGTACATTCAAACACAATAAGTGGGCATACATAGCAAACGCGAGTTCAACGATTTGCGCGAGTAGATTACATACAAAGTCAATGCAAAGACGCGATCAGACTATGGATCAGACGCGTCCTCGCGCGGGTCTAGAGACGCGATGCCCCGCGTTTGGCGTGTATGCCTCTTGTCCCAAACTCTTCTTGGGTCGTTTGGTTGGCCCGTACGCTTACGTTTACGGGAGCTGTCCTTGTCGACAGAACCAGCGGCAGATGGTAAACAGTAATTATGTTCCATAAATAAGTAACACAATCCACCATAAAACGTGCAAGAAGTAAATAAGGAACTGCTTGAAGCAAGCTAGTGGTTTGCTGGACGCTAGACACTACTTCCGCATTTGTCCACGACACTGTTGTCATGTGGTTTCTACGTCAGTAAAGGCGGTAACAAAGGGTAACTGACGTCATTGACAGGCGACTGCACTGCCCCGTGTCACTGTTTAGAATGGGAATTTTCTCATGATTTAGAAGTAGTTGAAAACATTAGAGATATTGTTAGTAATCAGCTGGACAAAATATATAACACTAGCCTAGTGGTTTTTGGATATTTTACTGCAAAAATATTACATATTGTACCTTTAATGTTTATTTACAGTAATAATTTTTATGGTTTTGGTATAAGTGGACTATAATAACCCTGTTCTTGTGTGTTTTCAGCATTTCCGGCTCCTATAGTCGTAGTTGTTGTTTCTGTAGGAGGATATAAAACATTGATTATAAACACCACGTCTGGAAAAACAGCACAAATGTAAGTTGCTCTGATGTCACAAATGCATGAATTAAAGAGGACCCGTTCTTTTTTTCATGTTCAACTAGTGTGTAATGCATGAAAAAGCTCTGCCAAGTTCCAAAGTCCTTCCAGCCAGAGTTCTTCTCTATATCAGTGTCAGTGTTTCTGAACTCCATTGTTGTCTTGAGTTTTCTTCACAATATTCCTCATTTAAATAATTCATATGCAGAATAAAGGAGCGGGGCCTGGTTGAGTTAGTTAGTAGTGTGTTGAAACTGGTGGTTATGGTAAGGGGCGGGACATTTCCCAAACACCAATCACAACACACTGCTCCAGCTGACCAATCAGAGCACATTGAGCTTTTCAGAAGGAGGGGACAGGAACTAAACTGATAGACTGGGAAGAGAGGAGCTGCAACAATGGAGAATATGAGGAAAATAATCAACATTCAAGATTAAAACCTGTTCCGTAGAGCCCAAAAACAACATCAAGACTCTGTAAAAGAGCACAATAGGTCCTCTTTACTGAAGCGTTAAAGTTTCATCATGTCAACATTGTCTTTTCTCTTCTAATTATAGGTGCTGGATTACAGATCCTTTAATTCACTACATAGTGAACGTTGGCTACTACGCTTTAGTTTTCTTCTTCACGGCAGGAATCTTCATCATGATCGTCACTAAGATTGTCCAAGCCCGACACATAAAAGCAGCTGACGGCAAGAGAAGCACGTTCAGAAAGCAGCTCATGATGGTGTTGAGTTTGTTCCTGCTCTTCGGCCTGACGTGGGCTGTGGCGTTCTTCAGTTATGGAGCGATGCTCATTCCCTCATATTACATCTTCACCGTGTTGAACTCGTTTCAGGGTGAGTAACAATCACACGGTTCCTACATGGATGATTGTGTGCAATGCAAACTTTTGGTTATGTTTTTCCTACAGATTTTAGCAAAAAAAAATTTTAGTGATTTTTTTTTAATTCAAAATTGTTTATTTTATATTTTATAAATATTTTTTTTTTATTAAAATATTTATTCATTTTATTTTATTATTTCTATTAGTTATAAGGGGTTATAATGGCAGCTATTATAATAATTAAAGGGTTAGTTCACCAAAAAACGAAATTTCTGTCATTAATTACTCACCCTCATGTCGTTCCACACCCGTAAGACCTTCGTTCATCTTCAGAACACAAACTAAGATATTGTTGATGAAATGTTGAAACGATGGCTCAGTGAGGCCTGCATTGAGAGCAAAGCCATTCAAACTCTCAAGGTCCATAAAGGTACTAAAACATTTGAAACAGAATTCAGTGGTTCGATCTTAATATTATAAAGCGACAAGAATACTTTTTGTGCACCAAAAAAACAAAATAACGACTTTTCAACAATATCTAGTGATGGGCCGATTTCAAAACACTGCTTCATGAAGCTTCTGAGCTTTACGAATGTTTTGTTTCGAATCAGTGATTCGGATCTCTTATCAAACGGCTAAACTGCTGAGATCACGTGACTTTGGCGCTCCAATCCACTGATTTGATTCGTACAGCTCCGAAGCGGTGTTTTGAAATCGGCCCATCACTATATATTGTTGAAAAGTCATTTTTCTGGTAGTTTTTGTTTTTGCTTGGCTCTCAATAGAGGCCTCACTGAGCCATCGGATTTCACCAACAATATCTTCATTTGTGTTCTGAAGATGAATGAAGGTCTTACGGGTATGGAACGACATGAGGGTGAGTAATTAATGACATTATTTTCATTTTTGGGTGAACTAACCCTTTTATTTTACCAAAACCATTTGGCCTAAAGATTATTTTTAGTCACATTTAAAAAAATTATACAAATGACTTTAATGATATCTTGGATGTATCTGAATTACATTAAATATGTTCCTCTTACGTTTGTTTGTTTGTTTGTTTGTTTTTTTCCAGGGTTTTTCCTCTTCCTGTATTACTACCACATTCACAATGATGTAGCGGGAAGTTTCTCTGATGATCCAGAGAGCTCCAACTCCACCACAAACATCACTCAGTCCAGTTTTACAGCTTGACCATTGGGTAGGTGATCAGGAAATGACTGACATTTAAATGGCAGTGTTTCCCAAATGAATCACAAGAGCTGTTAGTTCTGTGTCTAATGTAGAGAGGGAACTGTTTAAAGAGATGTATGTGCATGTTATTGTTAGAGGTTATTGTTATGTATGTACTGTTATTGTGGGAGGACTGAATTGTGCTGAATATTACTGATGTTAGATTTATTGCGTGTTATAATCATCCTGCTGTCCTGTATGTTTGAGCATTTCAGAGAGACACAAACTGAATAGGCATATACTGAACCTCTTTAAAACAACAAATTTGCATCTTCAGGATCATTCTAAATTCACACGCCTGTGGGTTCAGATATTTGCTTGATCACGCACATGAATGTGGAACATATTTGGTTACTGAAAATGCAAGAACGAAAACATGGTGTCAAAATCAGATAATAACTTGAATGTGTTATATCTCTGAGAGCCTCTCATGTGATTGTAATGAAACTAATACAATGTGCAAATAAAATTTAATTATGATGGACTTTCAGTGGCTTTTGTCAAACTTATAAACATGTGAATGTCATTCATTAGACAAGATATTGCCACGAGTGCCATTTAATGTGAAGAAAGATTGTATTTTATTGTTTCTATGAAAAGTGGCAACCCCTGTCCTTTTTTTTCTGTATGGAAATATGAATCTCTATATTGCAAAATAATCTAAATATTGTCTAATAAAGACTAGGTTATGCTTTCATTGACCATTTTTATTGAATATAATGATGTATTTGCTATATTTATGTTGTTCTCTGTGAACAAATGTGACTTAATAAACTGGAGCTGACTGTAAATGAACACTGAAATTCACAGTTAAAGCACAAAATAATGTATGCAAATCTATTGATGTCACTGTTCCAGTGTCTCTGAGCTGTGGCTCATAATCATACGGCTTCATATGTGAACTGATGAGTCTCTCTCTCTCCTCTTGGACTGTGGACTTTCAAGTCAAGATTGTCATAAGAAAATGCTTTTAAAATGTACTACTAATATCTGTTGAAAAGAAAATTCACCTCTATCAGGCTGTTTATGGGAATTATGTATCGACAAAAGCAGAATTTGCTGTGGCTGATGATCATCTGTTGTGCTTTATGCCAGATAAGTATGTTGCTTTAAAAAATGTAAATGTAAAAAAAAAAAAAACATGATTTTATTTCAAAGCTTTTAAAAAAGTATTTTTACAACAAAATGTTGTCTTTGCTTTCAGGACAGTGCAAAGGTTAAAGATTTTGAGTTTTTTGGTGTTGTTCTTTTTCACAAACGAACAAATGTACTGTCCACAAATTAGTGTTTCACTGTCCACTATGATTGATCCTGCTGTCATCACTGTTGGCAATGAAAACCAAAAACAGATCCTAAAATGCTTAAAGGGATGGTTCACTCAAAAATGAAAATTCTATCATCATTTACTCTCCCTCAAGTTGTTCCAAACCTGTAGGAATTTCTTTCTTTTGCTGAACACAATATAAGATATTTTGAAGAATATGGGTAACCAAACAGTTGTGGGGCACCATTGACTTCCATCGTATGGAAAAAAATATACTATGGAAGTCAATGGTGCCCCATAACTGTTCAGAATAACAGAAGTCAGCTATTTTCTTTGAATGTGCGAGCGAGTCATTAGCTGCTATAGTTAAATAACTACAGTGTTGGGGAAAGTTACTTTTAAAAGTAATGTGTTACAATATTGTGTTACTCCCTTAAAAAGTAACTAGTTTTACTTGGTTACATTTACGTTATGTTACTTTTTTGCGTTGTTTTTACCTGGGCTGGGCTTGATTTTTAATAACAAAAGCAAAAGTTCTATTTTTGGCAAATGTAAAGGCTCTTTCAAACCAAAAGTGAAATAAATAAGCCTCAGGCTGAAAGAAATGCAAATTGACGTCTGTACAGTAGAGCAAACCTTTCAAACAAATGCAGGAGAAGAAAGAATAACGTACTTCAACAATAAAAACAAAATATGAATGCTTATCTAAAGTCATTTTTGCTTATTGGTATGGTTGAATTATATCACTGAATGTCAGCAGCAAAGACAGTGGTTAATAAAATGAGATTAAATACATAAAGGACTGGTTTCACAGACAGGGCATAGATTAAGCCAGGATTAGGCCTTAGTTCAATTAGGGCATTTCAATAGCTTTTATAAATGTGCTTTAGGAAAACAACATTACTGGTGTACATCTTGAGACAAAAAAATGACAGTGAGTAAGATATGTCAGTGCAAGTTGCTTTCAGTTAAAACATGCATTTTAGTCTGGGACTAGTCTTAAGCCTTGTCTGTGAAACCAGGGAAAAGTATATTTGTGTTATTTAACATTTAATTATTGGAGGTTTGTGTAATATTCTGATGTTGCATTTTGAGCATAGATTGCAAAAGAGCAAAATCACTCAATCTTGATGAGTTTGTGGATACCTTTGCCAGAAATCACAAGAACCGTAGGATTTACCGTAATCTAGAGACAAGTAAAATGTTAAGTCCCTTGAGTAAACTTATATTGATTATAAATGTAATGATTTGTCACTTGTACTTGCACAATCCACTTCGTCTCCCCATTTAGTCGTGCAAAGACTCAAGGTTCTTTCTTTTTCTTTGTAAATAACGTGCATTTTCACCTGTCGGTGTCCAGAGATTAAGTACTAACATATAGATTTTTCTTTACAAGGAGACATTGGGTTTAATTAGTAGTTTAATTAATTAATTAATTTAGTTTATTTAATAATTAATTTAGCATTTGGACACAGAAAATGGCTATAGTGCACTTCTCTCTATGTTGTTTCAATTTCTAACTTTTCTCTCTTTTTGCAATGTTACAAGGATTGGCAAAGGATTGATTAGCCAAACAAATGAATAAGCATAAAAAGTTTGAGAATAATATAGACAAAACAGGGGAAGACTGTCTACACTTTGTTCATATGTGAAAGACTTGTTAATTTTGTCCCATGAGATTTTTTGTTTGCTGACTTTAAGCTTTGTCTTTTTTTTCTGAAATGATCAGCATATATTTTTTCCTTCTTTCGTAATATTTATCTTGTTACACATATTCAGGTTACAAATGGTCAAACAGAACTTACATTAAAAATAAGATGGATACTGTATGGTTTGATAATTATGTTGAATTGTGTGTTGTCATGTTCTCTTGAGGTTGTCTGGAAATCCCTTCTGTTGATCATGGAGAGAGATGTAAAAATGTTGCATATGACAAAAATGCATGCAACGGTAAGTCTGTCTTAATATTTATCAGTTGTTTCAGTTGACTGTTTCACACCCACCAAACTCTGATTTCAAAATCAAGATAATTATAATTCAACATGTAAGTAATCATATTTGTTAGTACAAATATAAATAGTAAAAATCTAATGAAGTTAGTGAATTTTCATTCTACATGTTCTCCAGCTCTTGCTTACAATGATTTTGTTCCTGCATGTTCTCGTACACTGATAATCTCACATTCTTTATTGTTATTTCTTGACCAAATAAAAAGACGAACAGATGAACACGAAACTGCTTATTCTTCTCAGTTGTCATCTTTATGGTAGTGTTAATAATGTTAACAATGAATATGTGAAATAAGATAAACATGCATGCTGAAATTACAATACATTTATAGGTTTATAAATAACACAATATATTAGATCACTTTAATCTTTGAGAATCAATTACACATATATATAACTAAAATCCATCTCTTATTTATTTATTTTTGTTAAAGGGAATGTAGGAAGCAAATACATTCAGCAAATTAATGGGATTGAATGGATGTGTGTCAACTGCATTCTGCATTTTAATGGAAGTGAATGGATGTGTGTCATGTGTGTTGATGAAAGATCAACTACTGTCACACCACTGTCACAGACCACCACCTACAATCCAACTACGAGTTTCAAACCATCTGTGACAACTAACGATCCAACTACCAGTATCAAACAACCTGCAACAACTAACGATCCAACTACGAGTTTTAAACCATCGGTGACAACTAACGATCCAACTACCAGTATCAAACAATCTGGGACAACTAACGATCCAACTACCAGTATCAAACAATCTGGGACTACTAACGATCCAACTACCAGTATCAAACAATCTGGGACAACTAACGATCCAACTACCAGTTTTAAACCATCTGAGACAACTAAAAATCCAACTACCAGTTTTAAACCATCTGAGACAACTAACAATCCAACTACCAGTTTCAAACCATCTGAGACAACTAAAAATCCAACTACCAGTTTTAAACCATCTGTGACAACTAACGATCCAGTTACGAATTTTAAACCATCTGTGACAACTAACAATCCAACTACCAGTATCAAACAATCTGGGACAACTAATGATCCAACTACGAGTTTTAAACCATCTGTGACAACTAACGATCCAGGTACCAGTTTCAAACCATCCGTGACAACTAACAATCCAACTACGAGTTTTAAACCATCTGTGACAATTAACGATCCAGCTACGAATTTTAAACCATCTGTGACAACTAACAATCCAACTACCAGTTTCAAACCATCTGAGACAACTAAAAATCCAACTACGAGTTTTAAACCATCTGTGACAACTAACGATCCAGGTACTAGTTTCAAACCATCCGTGACAACTAACGATCCAACTACGATTTTAAAACCATCTGAGACAACTAACGATCCAGGTACCAGTTTTAAACCATCTGTGACAACTAACGATCCAACTACGAGTTTTAAACCATCTGTGACAACTAACGATCCAGCTACGAATTTTAAACCATCTGTGACAACTAACAATCCAACTACCAGTTTCAAACCATCTGAGACAACTAAAAATCCAAATACGAGTTTTAAACCATCTGTGACAACTAACGATCCAACTACGAGTTTTAAACCATCTGTGACAACTAACGATCCAACTACCAGTATCAAACAATCTGGGACAACTAACGATCCAACTACGAGTATCAAACAATCTGGGACAACTAACGATCCAACTACGAGTTTTAAACCATCTGTGACAACTAACGATCCAGGTACCAGTTTCAAACCATCCGTGACAACTAACGATCCAGGTACCAGTTTCAAACCATCCGTGACAACTAACAATCCAACTACGAGTTTTAAACCATCTGTGACAACTAACGATCCAACTACCAGTATCAAACAATCTGGGACAACTAACGATCCAACTACGAGTATTAAACAATCTGGGACAACTAACGATCCAACTACGAGTTTTAAACCATCTGTGACAACTAACGATCCAGGTACCAGTTTCAAACCATCCGTGACAACTAACAATCCAACTACGAGTTTTAAACCATCTGTGACAATTAACGATCCAGCTACGAATTTTAAACCATCTGGGACAACTAACGATCCAACTACCAGTATCAAACAATCTGGGACAACTAACGATCCAACTACGAGATTTAAACCATCTGTGACAACTAACGATCCAACTACGAGTTTTAAACCATCTGTGACAACTAACGATCCAACTACCAGTATCAAACAATCTGGGACAACTAACGATCCAACTACGAGTTTTAAACCATCTGTGACAACTAACGATCCAGGTACCAGTTTCAAACCATCCGTGACAACTAACAATCCAACTACGAGTTTTAAACCATCTGTGACAATTAACGATCCAGCTACGAATTTTAAACCATCTGTGACACCTAACAATCCAACTACCAGTTTCAAACCATCTGAGACAACTAAAAATCCAACTACGAGTTTTAAACCATCTGTGACAACTAACGATCCAGGTACTAGTTTCAAACCATCCGTGACAACTAACGATCCAACTACGATTTTAAAACCATCTGAGACAACTAACGATCCAGGTACCAGTTTTAAACCATCTGTGACAACTAACGATCCAGGTACTAGTTTCAAACCTTATGTGACAACTAACAATCCAACTACCAGTTTCAAAATATCTGAGACAACTAACAATCCAACTACCAGTTTCAAACCATCTGTGACAACTAACAATCCAACTACCATTTTCAAACCATCTGAGTCAACTACCAGTTTCAAACCATCTGTGACAACTAACAATCCAACTACCAGTTTCAAACATTCTGAGACGACTAGCGATCCAGCTACCAGTTTCAAACCATCTGTGACAACTAACAATTCAACTACCAGTTTCAAACATTCTGAGACGACAAACAATCCAACTACCAGTTTTAAACCATCTGAGACGACTAACAATCCAACTACCAGTTTCAAACATTCTGAGACGACTAACAATCCAACTACCAGTTTTAAACCATCTGTGACCACTAACAATCCAACTACCAGTTTCAAACCTTCTGAGACAACTAACAATCCAACTACCAGTTTTAAACCATCTGTGACCACTAACGATCCAGCTACCAGTTTCAAACCATCTGTGACAACTACCAGTTTCAAACCATCTGTGACAACTAACGATCCAACTATGATTTTAAAACAATCTGCGACAACTACCAGTTTCAAAGCATCTGTGACAACTAACAATCCAACTACCAGTTTCAAACCATCTGTGACAACTAATGATCCAACTACCCGTTTCAAACCATCTGAGACCACTTATGATCCAGCTACCAGTACCAAATCATCTGAGATAACTAATGATCCAACTACCAGTTTCAATCCATCTGAGACCACTTATGATCCAGCTACCAGTACCAAACAATCTGAGATAACTAACAATCCAAATACCAGTTTCAAACATTCTGAGACTACTAGCAATCCAACTACCAGTTTCAAACCATCTGTCACAACTAGCACTCCAACTACCAGTTTCGAACCAACTGTGACAACTAAAAATCCAGCTACCAGTTTCAAACCATCTGTGACAACTACCAGTTTCAAACCATCTGTGACAACTAACGATCCAGCTACCAGTTTCAAACCATCTGGGACAAGTAACGATCCAACTACCAGTTTCAAAACATCAGTGACAACTAATGATCCAACTACCAGTTTCAATCCATCTGAGACCACTTATGATCCAGCTACCAGTACCAAACAATCTGAGATAACTAACAATCCAAATACCAGTTTCAAACATTCTGAGACTACTAGCAATCCAACTACCAGTTTCAAACCATCTGTCACAACTAGCACTCCAACTACCAGTTTCGAACCAACTGAGACAACTAACAATCCAAGTACGAGCTTCAAACGATCTGTGACAACTAATAATCCAACTACCACTTTCAAACCATCTGAGACAACTAGCAATCCAAGTACGAGCTTCAAACCATCTGCGACAACTAACAATCCAACTACCAGTTTCAAACCATCTGTGACCACTAACAATCCAACTACCAGTTTCAAATCTTCTGAGACAACTAACAATCCACCTACGAGTTTCAAAGCATCTGTGACAACTAAAAATCCAGCTACCAGTTTCAAACCATCTGTGACAACTACCAGTTTCAAACCATCTGTGACAACTAACAATCCAACTACGAGTTTTAAACCATCTGTGACAATTAACGATCCAGCTACGAATTTTAAACCATCTGTGACAACTAACAATCCAACTACCAGTTTCAAACCATCTGAGACAACTAAAAATCCAACTACGAGTTTTAAACCATCTGTGACAACTAACGATCCAGGTACTAGTTTCAAACCATCCGTGACAACTAACGATCCAACTACGATTTTAAAACCATCTGAGACAACTAACGATCCAGGTACCAGTTTTAAACCATCTGTGACAACTAACGATCCAGGTACTAGTTTCAAACCTTATGTGACAACTAACAATCCAACTACCAGTTTCAAAATATCTGAGACAACTAACAATCCAACTACCAGTTTCAAACCATCTGTGACAACTAACAATCCAACTACCATTTTCAAACCATCTGAGTCAACTACCAGTTTCAAACCATCTGTGACAACTAACAATCCAACTACCAGTTTCAAACATTCTGAGACGACTAGCGATCCAGCTACCAGTTTCAAACCATCTGTGACAACTAACAATTCAACTACCAGTTTCAAACATTCTGAGACGACAAACAATCCAACTACCAGTTTTAAACCATCTGAGACGACTAACAATCCAACTACCAGTTTCAAACATTCTGAGACGACTAACAATCCAACTACCAGTTTTAAACCATCTGTGACCACTAACAATCCAACTACCAGTTTCAAACCTTCTGAGACAACTAACAATCCAACTACCAGTTTTAAACCATCTGTGACCACTAACGATCCAGCTACCAGTTTCAAACCATCTGTGACAACTACCAGTTTCAAACCATCTGTGACAACTAACGATCCAACTATGATTTTAAAACAATCTGCGACAACTACCAGTTTCAAAGCATCTGTGACAACTAACAATCCAACTACCAGTTTCAAACCATCTGTGACAACTAATGATCCAACTACCCGTTTCAAACCATCTGAGACCACTTATGATCCAGCTACCAGTACCAAATCATCTGAGATAACTAACAATCCAACTACGAATTTTAAACCATCTGAGACAACTAACAATCCAGCTACCAGTTTCAAACCATCTGTGACAAGTAACGATCCAGCTACCAGTTTCAAACCATCTGTGACAACTAACGATCCAGCTACCAGTTTCAAACCATCTGGGACAACTAACGATCCAACTACCAGTTTCAAACCATCTGTGACAACTAATGATCCAACTACCCGTTTCAAACCATCTGAGACCACTTATGATCCAGCTACCAGTACCAAATCATCTGAGATAACTAACAATCCAACTACGAATTTTAAACCATCTGAGACAACTAACAATCCAGCTACCAGTTTCAAACCATCTGTGACAAGTAACGATCCAGCTACCAGTTTCAAACCATCTGTGACAACTAACGATCCAGCTACCAGTTTCAAACCATCTGGGACAAGTAACGATCCAACTACCAGTTTCAAACCATCTGTGACAACTAATGATCCAACTACCCGTTTCAAACCATCTGAGACCACTTATGATCCAGCTACCAGTACCAAATCATCTGAGATAACTAACAATCCAACTACGAATTTTAAACCATCTGAGACAACTAACAATCCAGCTACCAGTTTCAAACCATCTGTGACAAGTAACGATCCAGCTACCAGTTTCAAACCATCTGTGACAACTAACGATCCAGCTACCAGTTTCAAACCATCTGGGACAAGTAACGATCCAACTACCAGTTTCAAAACATCAGTGACAACTAATGATCCAACTACCAGTTTCAATCCATCTGAGACCACTTATGATCCAGCTACCAGTACCAAACAATCTGAGATAACTAACAATCCAAATACCAGTTTCAAACATTCTGAGACTACTAGCAATCCAACTACCAGTTTCAAACCATCTGTCACAACTAGCACTCCAACTACCAGTTTCGAACCAACTGAGACAACTAACAATCCAAGTACGAGCTTCAAACGATCTGTGACAACTAATAATCCAACTACCACTTTCAAACCATCTGAGACAACTAGCAATCCAAGTACGAGCTTCAAACCATCTGTGACAACTAACAATCCAACTACCAGTTTCAAACCAACTGAGATAACTAACAATTTAACTACCAGTTTTAAACCATCTGTGACCACTAACAATCCAACTACCAGTTTCAAATCTTCTGAGACAACTAACAATCCACCTACGAGTTTCAAAGCATCTGTGACAACTAAAAATCCAGCTACCAGTTTCAAACCATCTGTGACAACTACCAGTTTCAAACCATCTGTGACAACTAACAATCCAACTACGAGTTTCAAACCATCTGTGACAACTAAAAATCCAGCTACCAGTTTCAAACCATCTGTGACAACTACCAGTTTCAAACCATCTGAGACCACTTATGATCCAGCTACCAGTACCAAATCATCTGAGATAACTAACAATCCAACTACGAATTTTAAACCATCTGAGACAACTACCAGTTTAGAACCATCTGAGACAACTAACAATCCAGCTACCAGTTTCAAACCATCTGGGACAAGTAACGATCCAACTACCAGTTTCAAACCATCGGTGACAACTAATGATCCAACTACCAGTTTCAAACCATCTGAGACCACTTATGATCCAGCTACCAGTACCAAACAATCTGAGATAACTAACAATCCAAATACCAGTTTCAAAGCATCTGTGACAACTAACGATCCAACTACGATTTTAAAACCATCTGAGACAAACAATACAACTATCAGTTTCAAACCATCTGTGTTGACTAATAAACCAACAACCAGTTTCAAACGATCTGAGGCAAATATAAATCCAACTAGCAGTTTCGAACCAACTGAGACAACTAACAATCCAACTACCAGTTTCGAACCATCTGAGACAACTAACAATCCAACTACCAGTTTTGTACAACATGAGACAACTAACAATCCAACTACCAGTTTCAAACATTCTGAGACGACTAACTATCCAACTACCAGTTTCAAACCATCTGTGACAACTAACAATCCAACTACCAGTTTCAAACAATCTGTGACAACTAACGATCCAGCTACCAGTTTCAAACCATCTGTGACAACTAACGATACAACTACCAGTTTCAAACCATCTGTGACAACTAACAATCCAACTACCAGTTTCAAACATTCTGAGACGACTAGCAATCCAACTACCAGTTTCAAACCATCTGTGACAACTAACGATCCAGCTACCAGTTTCAAACCATCTGTGACAACTAACAATCCAACTACCAGTTTCAAACATTCTGAGACGACTAACAATCCAACTACCACTTTCAAACCCTCTGTGACAACTAACGATACAACTACCAGTTTCAAACCATCTTTGACAACTAACAATCCAACTACCAGTTTCAAACATTCTGAGACGACTAGCAATCCAAATACCAGTTTCAAACCCTCTGTGACAACTAACGATACAACTACCAGTTTCAAACCATCTGTGACAACTAACAATCCAACTACCAGTTTCAAACCATCTGTCACAACTAACAATCCAACTACCAGTTTCGTACAACATGAGACAACTAACAATCCAACTACCAGTTTTAAAACATTTGTGACAACTAACAATCCAACTACCAGTTTCAAACAATCTCTGACAACTAACAATCCAACTACGAGTTTTAAACCATCTGTGACCACTAACAATCCAATTACCAGTTTCAAACATTCTGAGACGACTAACAATCCAACTACCACTTTCAAACCCTCTGTGACAACTAACGATACAACTACCAGTTTCAAACCATCTGAGACAACTACCATTTTCAAACCATCTGAGACAACTAACAATCCAACTACCAGTGTCAAACATTCTGAGACGACTAGCAATCCAACTACCAGTTTCAAACCATCTG
>RJVU01015164.1:414124-443504 GCA_003731715.1 Anabarilius grahami | reverse complement strand
AATTTTTTATTAAAATTAAACAAATGACTTGAATGGTCTCTTGAATGTATTTGAATTAGATTAAATATGTTCCTCTTATATTTGTTTGTTTGTTCCAGGGTTTTTCCTCTTCCTGTATTACTACCACATTCACAATGATGTAGCGGGAAATTTCTCTGATGATCCAGAGAGCTCCAGATTCACCACAAACATCACTCAGTCCAGTTTTACAGCTTGTTAAAATGACTTACAATTTCTGAAACTATGGCTCCTTTTCTCTAAACTCTACACACAAAACCACAAAACACACACACATGCAAAACATCACACATCTCTGGTAAAAGCAAACATTTCATTCAAAACTATTTTAACTATTCTAAAAATTGTGTTTTTGTATAGTAACTCTACACACAAACCATCTAATGATTAGCCATGAAGACGCCAATTTATTTATTTTTTCGAGACATAAGTTTTGATTGAACAAATAAGGTATCAGTGTTTCACACATGACTGTTGGGTAGGTAATCAGGAAATGATTATGGCATTTAAATGGCAGTGTTTCCCAAATGAAACACAAGAGCTGTTAGTTCTGAGTGATGTGTCTAATGTAGAGAACTGTGTTTGGAGTTTTGGAAAAAGTTTGTTTTACAATTGCGAACTGAGTGTAAAGCATTGAATGGTTTCACTGAGTACCACTTTTAGTGTGTAAGAAATAAAAAAAAAACTGTAATGCTGCGGAAAATATTTATAATCTAAACCTATATAAGAATGGTTCCTTTGGATTTGAACAGTTGTTGTTTAAAGGGAAACTAAATCAAATTTTCACCAAAACCAAATGTCACTTCTGAATGAGAACTGTTTAAAATTATGTATGTACATTAAATTATGACCTTAAAAAAGGCCAACTTTACTGAAATCACTCAAAATAAATGACAAATATCTGGGATGATCATTACTGAAACTGTCTGTTATTGTGAGAGGATTGAATATTAGTGATGTTAGATTTATTAAGTGTTATAATCATCCTGCTGTCCTGTATGTTTGAGCATATGCGTGTCAGTGACACAAACTATACTGAACCTCTTTCAGAAAACAAATTTACATCTTCAGGATGAAACTAAATTCACACGCCTGTGGATTCAGATATTTCCTTGATCACACATGGATACTGATGTGGAATATATTTGGTTACTAAAAATACCAAACTAAAAATAATGAAATTCACAGTTAAAGCCCAAATAACACGATTTGCATGTCTGCAAATGAACCGTATGTCAGTGTTTCAGTGTCTCTGAACTGCGGTTCATAATCGTACAGCTTCATATGTGAACGGATGAAACTCTCTCTCTTCTCTAGGACTGTGGACTTTCATCTCAAGAACGTAATAAGAAAATGCTTTAAGACTTCCAACCAATATCTGTTGAAAAGAAAAATCAACACTTGCATCTTTATCAGGCTGTTTTTGGGAATTATGTCTCGACAAAATCAGAATTTGCTGTGGCTGATGATCGTCTGTTGTGCTTCACACCAGATAAGTATGTTGCTTTCAACTATAAATTGCATTTATCAGCTTCAAAAGAAAGTCTATAATGCAGATGAATATGTTGTTTGGTGAGCGAAAACAAAAATGTGAAAAAGTAAATAAACAAATATTCTTTTTTCTGATTTTTTTTAAAGAAACAACATTATGACTGTAAAAGTGTGCATTTAATTTTTGGCATCTATAATAGAGTTTTACAATATTATGTCATATATCGTCACGTTCAGTTTTAGTTTTAGTTTAGGTTTCATGGACTAATGATTTTCATGGATTAGTTTGATTTCCTGTGTAATAACTTTTACTGAAACCATCTGTTATAATAGCTTTTTAATGTTATCCTCATGCAGGCTGCTCAAAAATAATACTAGTTGGTGACAATTTGACAGATGCATGTTTCGGGGACTCGAGTAACACAGGTAGATGTGAAATATACACTGATAACATGACTGTAGGAACACTGTATATTTATTATCTGAATGTTCTTGTGACGACTGACAGATCAAGATCCAAACTCAGTGAGTTCTTTCATTCCAGATATTAATCTGACATGTCCATCAGCTTGTGGTACAGAAATAAAGAATGTTTACACAATGAATGTCAAAATGAACACATCTTTTCTAGGTAAAAACATGTATATTTTATTTATTTTATATATTTTATTTTATTTTAACTGTTCTTGAGATCTAAACGTTTTAGAAAGATTTTTTATTATTATTCTAAAATGTTCTCTCTGGTTTCCAGGACACTGTGAAACAGACAGTTTCAACATAAATTATGGGGGGAAATATGAAGTAAGAATGAATGAAACGGATGAAGACATAGAGCTGTGGTTTTTGCCAAATTTATCAAAATGTCAGCTATCAAAGGTTCCAAATCCAGGTATGTCTTGTCCTAAGTTTAATGAAGTTTTAACACACACAACTCTTTAGTAGAAAGGTATTTTTAGTGTTTTGATGATTGATCATTGCTGTCAGTGATGATGAAGTTACCACTGTTGAGTCTGGATGGTAATTGTCTTCTAAGAACTGTAATGTGTTATTTATGGTAAAACCACAGACTATTTTAGACTAGTCATATTTAGCGAATGTTGTAATAATTCTCTTCCCATCTGCAGGATCATTAGAAAATACTATGACTTGCAACAGTAACACCAGTAACACCACCACCACCCCCATCTGCACCCACATCTGCACCCTAAATGAAAACTCAAACACAGGTAATTCTGCTCAGCCATCATCGTTCAAGTGTGTACAACAAACCAGGTAGAAGCTCTGCAGAGAGTGTTGGTGTGACGGCACATCAGCATCTCAGGGATGGTCGGTACTGAAAGAGCTTTCCTCTGTATTCATTGCAGTTCATCTAAAAGAGCATTGTGCATGCTGCAGGTCTATCAAAACAATCTTTCACACTGTGCACCTCCGTGCTAAAAGAGCTTTTTCCTTAAAAGAGCAAGCGGTCGGTGAACGTCTGTTTAAAGACTCCTCTCCGTCTGTGCATTTCTGAATGAGGTCGTTTACTATTCTCGTCCGGCGGCTACAATCGCTGTCTGACATGCCTAGGCATAAGCATGCTGAGATGGCGTTCGTGGGTGGTTCAAGTTCTCGCATGAGAACTTGACCACATTGGCACTCTGGTCGTGTCTCACCTTTCTCATAAGGGCTTAAGCCACTCTGCTGTTGACGCACAGCTGCGGGTACTTTGGGAGATTACAGTGGGAACTAATCCACTGGGAAAATCTCCCGTGCCTTTCTTCCCGGAAGTGCATGAAGAACTTTAGCAGTATGGAAGCATTAGTACCAGTATGGAAGGCCAAACATGCCAAAATCTGCTTCAAAAGTGTTTCCTCTCTTACTACCCTTGATGGTGGGGTGGTCAGGGGGTTCGTGGGGATTCCCCAGGTGGAGTGTGCAGTTGCTGTGCATGCCTGCAAAATGCTGCCACCTGGTGGAGTCATCCGCAACTCCCGTCCAGCACCTGTAAGACAACAGCAGCTCTGGTTGCTAAGGTTTACAGTGCTGCTGGACAGGCCGTCTCTACCCTGCATGGCCACCCTGCAAGTCTACCAGGCCAAAGCACTAACAATGCACTTGGGTAGTTCTGAGCCGGGGAAGGTGCAGGAACTGTGCACAGTGATTGACTGTGGTGAAAGTCACAGCGCAGGCACTCTGCCAGACAATATCCAAATTGGTGGACCATAAGCGCCCCTGGCTAAACCTTGCAGAGGTGTGAGATGTCGACAAAGTGCATTTTCTTGATGCTCCCATCTCACAAGGTGGCTTTTTCAGCAACAATGAACTACTGTGCCCAGTACTTCTCGGCAGTCCAGAAGCAGGCTGAAGCAATCAAAAGCCTGCCCTGATGGGCTACCAGACTGTTGTGAGCTGCCCCTCAGACTGCTCATTGCCAAAGGCGTCCATCCCCAGTGGTAAAATAAAAGCTCCAGCGCGGCCAGCTCAGCCACAACGTCAAGCCCCACAAAGGAAGACGATGATGCCTGTCTCAGCCACTGCTAAATTCTCTAAACCAGTGGTCAGCAACAGGCGGCCCAGAGATAATATCTGGCCTGTGCCCGCAGCCAGATTATTTTGATAGCAGCTGGTTCTGAAATAGATCTTCGTCTCGTGGTGCCGTACTACACCAGACGCGACTTTTTTCGCGTCAAATCGCAACAGCTAAAAGCTGTCTAAAATTATGCCCATTATGATAAAAAAAATCCGCTTTAACAATTCATAAACTCATGTGTGCAGTCTGCTGTAACATCCTGCTCAACAAGACCGGTGGGAAGGCAGTTAAAGCACACTTCTCTACAAAAAGTCACCTGTCTTGATGCATACAAACAGCATGCTACTTATTTCACACATTAAGCGATCTGTTTTAATGCATCGTAAATACTCACATGTAATATGCTGTACCGATCATTCAGCATCCACTGCTCATCCAGCCAAACTCAATCAGCATTAGAACATTTAAAGCGCGTCTAAAAGTCAACTAAACAGAAGAGAGTAACCAAATGATTATGCACAGCTGGCATTATCCCGTAATGTTTACATCAGAGTCATTGACACTATAAAGTCGCTGGCTTTCGGCCATCACATCAAAATAATCAAAAAAATAACATGATAAATGAGCATTAAAAACACTCTGCTCAAAGCCATTTAAGGGGCCCCTGTCAGTGTGTTCATAAAACCCCCAAAAATGAACCAACCCCTTAATCTGTTCTTTCAGGGCATTTTCACTGTCAAAACACAACAGTGAGTTGAAACAATACAATGAAAAAGGAAGAAAATTACAAACAGCAGGACAAATAGAATAGGAACAAAAATGAAATAAACAATACTGCCCTACAAACATAACTCGCTAGAGTGTGAAACTGAGAAAAAAAGCCTTCAAAGATTTTAGGTAGTTGTATACTTTTAGCTCAAACTTTAATTTTGAACCCTATTTTGAAGTTACTGTACTCTGTCTTTGTATCAGGGGTGGCGTTTATGTATGGCAGTTGTCATACCCAGGCATTTAGACAAATTGGCCTTTGGCAGAAATTGCAAATTTAAACACCTAACACTGTGTCCCAAACAGACGCTATACACCCCCCCCCCCACACTTTATTTCCATTTTTCCATATTAACAAAATACAACATACAATTGCAAAACATATACATATACAAGACAATACCAATCAGATCAAATATCACAGCTAATCAGAAGAGCCTGTGGGTGGGCTCTCTCTGTAAGCACACTGTATTCCCAATAAAATGGATAAGTACATTATCAAATTCTTAAATCTTACACCATTTTAACATGATTAAAAATACCGAGTGACTGAAACAATCTTTTTTTTTTTATAATAGAATGCACTTGTTTGTTTACCTTAACTTGACATTTTGAACACTGTGGTTTCTTTAATTTATGTTCAAGATCTGAGGTGAATTAACCCCTCCATTGTAGCTTTCAGTAGGCAATGTCTATAAAGGTCATGAAAAATTATATTCGAACTCACATTAAATTCTTTTTACATCAAATAAAGCACATAATCAGCACCTTAGATTATCATTGTCATACTTTGTATGTTGTCATGTTTGAGAGCAAGGGACCCCCCCGGTGGATCGGGGCCTTACGTAACTTGTGTACTTTGCATTTACAGAGGACCACCACTGATGAACAATACATGTATAGGTTTATAAATTAACAACACAATATATTGGATCACTTTAATCTTTAATCTTTTTTTATTTCTTTGTGTTAAAGGGAAAGAAGGAAGCAAATACATTCTGCATTTTAATGAGAGTGAATGGATGTGTGTCATCTGTATTGAAAGATCAACCACTGTTACACCATTGTCATACACCACCACTAACAATCCAACTACCAGTTTCAAACCATCTGAGACAACTGACAATCCAACTACCAGATTCAAACCATCTAAGACAACTAACAATCCAACTACCAGTTCCGAAACAAATGAGACAACTAACAATCCAACTACCAGTTTCAAACCATCTGAGACAACTAACAATCCAACTACCAGTTTCGTACAACATGAGACAACTAACAATCAAACTACCAGTTTCAAACCATCTGAGACAACTAACAATCAAACTACCAGTTCCGAACCAAATGAGACAACTAACAATCCAACTACCAGTTTCAAACCATCTGAGACAACTAACAATCAAAAAACCAGTTTCAAACCATCTGAGACAACTAACAATCAAACTACCAGTTCCGAACCAAATGAGACAACTAACAATCCAACTACCAGTTTTAAACCATCTGAGTCAACTAACAATCAAACTACCAGTTTCGTACAACATGAAACAACTAAAAATCCAACTAGCAGTTTCAAACCATCTGAGACAACTAACAATACAACTACAAGTTTCAAAACATCTGTGTTGACTAACAAACCAACAACCAGTTTCAAACGATCTGAGGCAAATATAAATCCAACTAGCAGTTTCGAACCAACTGAGACAACTATTAATCCAAGTACGAGCTTCAAACCATCTGTGACGACTAACAATCCAACTACCAGTTTCAAACTATCTGAGATAACTAACAATCTAACTACACGTTTTACACCATCTGAGACAACTAACAATCAAACTACCAGTTTCATACCATCTGAGACAACTAACAATACAACTACCAGTTTCGTACAACATGAGACAACTAACAATCCAACTACCAGTTTCAAACCATCTGAGGCAAATATAAATCCAACTAGCAGTTTCGAACCAACTGAGACAACTAACAATCCAACTACCAGTTTCAAACCATCTGAGTCAACTAACAATCCAGCTACCAGTTTTGTACAACATGAGACAACTAACAATCCAACTACCAGTTTCAAACCATCTGAGACAACTAACAATCAAACTACCTGTTTCATACCATCTGAGACAACTAACAATCCAACTACCAGTTTCATACAACATGAGACAACTAACAATCCAACTACCAGTTTCAAACCATCTGAGACAACTAACAATCCAACTACCAGTTTCGTACAACATGACACAAATAACAATCCAACTACCAGTTTCAAACCATCTGAGACAACTAACAATCCAACTACCAGTTTCGAACCATCTGAGTCAACTAACAATCCAACTACCAGTTTCAAAGCATCTGAGTCAACTAACAATCCGACTACCAGTTTCAAACCATCTGAGACAACTAACAATCCAACTACCAGTTTCGAACCATCTGAGACAACTATCAATCCAACTACCAGTTTCGAACCATCTGAGTCAACTAACAATCCAACTACCAGTTTCAAAGCATCTGAGTCAACTAACAATCCAACTACCAGTTTCAAACCATCTGAGTCAACTAACAATCCAACTACCAGTTTCAAAGCATCTGAGTCAACTAACAATCCAACTACCAGTTTCAAAGCATCTGAGACAACTAATAATCCAACTACCAGTTTCACATCACCTGGGACAACTAACAATCCAACTACAGATGATCTAAAAGACAAGGATGGATGTATTATTCCTTCAAAAGCATCGTAAGTGTGTTTTTACCAGTGACTTTTAAAATTAAAACTCTTATCACAGAATATAGAGTGATTATTCAGTTTTGCAGAGATGCCTTGAACAATCTGGAGTCTATAATGGAGCAGATGGAAACAAACAATATAAGCAATGCAGACATTGTCATTGGGGATGTTATTGGTCTTCTTCACATTCAAGCCAGTAATACAGAAACCAGAGACATATGTTACTCTTTAGATCCGAAAAGGATAGACGTAAGACTTGAGAAATACAATATAATACAATAAAACAATGTTATGATTCCTCAGGGATAATGACAATGTTTTTCACAGTTTGCCGACTGTCAAAGTGACCTGAAGACAGACATTCCCTGGTCTGTAAAGATTCCCAGTGAGGCCTTTACTAAATCACGACTGGAAAACAAGGGCAGGGCGTTACTTGGAGTTCTACGGTTCAAAAACATGGGAAAGGTATTTACAATTAAAAAACAAAAAATACACATTTTAATATTTTAAGGAATGTTTATACAATAGTTCACCCAAACAATTTCACATATCTTCGCATTTACACAAATCTCTTGAGCTCAGAAGAGCTGGACATTAGTACACTGTCATATTCACTACTATTATGATGCTTCAATACTGTTTTTTATCCTCTCTGTGAATATGAATTGTTGTTTGAAAAGAGTTTTAATTTAAATTACAATTTTGAAAAGTGAAATTTAAGAAATTGTACTTTTCTAAAGTAAAAAAAAAAATTCAAGTAAAAATATAACAGCTTAAGAGACATCTATTCAAGAACTTTTCTTTTAACAAATGTTTCTTGATCTATTGTATTCACACTTGCTCTATTTCTTATTTAGGATGAAACTAAAAATTACTTTGTTTTGAACAATGAGGTTTATGGAATAACGATGTGCACCAATATCTCCAACCTTACCAACAATATAGAAATGTTCTTTAAACAAAAATATCTGGTAATGAAGGTTTTGTTGTGAATCTTATTTTGTTATAATAATCAGACACTGTGAAAACAAAATAAAAATCAAACATGTTCTTACAGGTCGGTGAGGCGTCCTGCAGTTCTTGGGATGGAAAAGGTTAGGGCTTATGGCTGTATTGATCAGTTCCCATCAACAAACCCAATTTATTTTTTATAATTAATTTCATTCCATGCACTCTTTTCGTCAAAGGAAATCTTACATGGACGACGTCTGGCTGTGAGACAGAAAAAATCAACAGTAACACCATCAAGTGCTCGTGTTCACATCTGACGTTCTTTGCAGTGCTGATGGTGAGAAGCTTCTCAGAGTTTCATTTAAAGACCCCATGAAATCAATATCAGAGTCTTTTAGCTAGTGAACTTGTAAAAGATGACTAAAGTCATACAAATAATATGCATTTAAAATGTAAAGATCTGATTCTTGCTAATAAACAAGAATCAGTTTTAAAAGGGTTGTTTCTGTTGTGTTTCTCTGATCTCTCAGTCTCCTCCAGATGTAAATGCAAACATTACAGTGGCGTATGTGGAATCATTGAGCTTCATCACTTCTATCGGCTGCGGCATCTCCATGTTTTTTCAGGCCATCGCTCTGTTCATGTATTTCCTACGGTAGAGTATCTTAAACTATAACATATAGTTACTGTAATTTCTTTGACCAGTTGCGTTTGTTCATCTTTTGGATTAAAGCGTCTGCTAAATGCATGTTACAAATACAGGTTGTTTTTATATTTGAATAGAGATACCAAATCAAATCAGGCCACGAAGATCTTGATCAACATGTGTGTGGCTTTGTTTCTCCTGAATTCATCTTTTTTGTCAAACGAGAGTGTCGCCAACACAGAAGTCAAGGCTGCGTGTGTCTTCATAGCTCTGCTCATGCATTACTCCATGCTGACTACATTCACCTGGTTCTCCATTCAAGCTCTTCACATGTACTTATGGCTCATCAGAAAGAACATCACCATCACAAACTACATGAGGAAGATCACCGTGTTCGGCTGGAGTGAGTTATATGGAGAAGCCACCAGTTATACTGTTGGTTTAAAGGGTTAGTTCACCCAAAAATGAAAATTCTGTCATTAATTACTCATCCTCATGTCGTTCCAAACCCGTAAGACATTCGTTCATCTTTGGAACACACATGAAGATCTTTTTGATGAAATCTGAGAGCTTTCTGTCCCTCCACTGACAGCCTATGCAACTACCACTTTTAAGCCCCAGAAAGGTAGTAAAGACATCTTTAAAGTGATCCATGTGACTCCAGTGGTTTAACCTCAGTTTTATGAAGTGATGCGAGTGCTTTGTGCAAAAAGGCATAATTGACCACTTTATTTGCTAAATATTAATCTCCAAAAAAAGAACCACAACATATGCGTGTTGTGTTGACATGAGAGCAGATGTTGTTACGTGAACACAATTAATATTTTGTAAACAATGTGGGGACTTGCGTCACTTCATAAAACTGATTAAACCACAGGAGTCACATGGATTACTTAAATGATGTCTTTACTACCTTTCTGGGACTTGAAAGTGGTAGTTGCGTAGACTGTCAATGGAGGGACAGAAAGCTCCCAGATTTCATTAAAAAGATCTTCATCTGTGTTCGGAAGATGAACAAATGTGTTACAGTTTTGGAACAACATGACGTTAAGTAATTAATGACTGAATTTTTATTTTTTGTTGAACTAACCCTTTAAGTAAATATATAGCACATAAGTCATATGAACTACTATCATTATATTTTTATGGTGTTTTACTTGTTTTTTTTAATACTTTTTCTTGAGCTGTTCCCTCAATTAAGGGCATCTGAACACTCATAAAAATATTCTGTTCATTTTTATTCATATTTTGAATTAGTTTTATTTTTATATTTTCTGTTTTAATTTAAAAATTTTAGTAATTAGTTTAGTAAGTTTTAGTAATTTTACATAAAAGTTTTGTAATTTTTATTAGTTTTATTTTAAACAAATATATCTAAATAGTCTTTATTAATTTAATTTTAGTTATTTTAGTAAATTCAATATTTTTCTTTTAATATTTTATTTTCAGTTTACTTATTTTCAGTAACAATTTTTAATGGTTTTGGTGAATGTCTCAGGTTACGCATGTAACGCTGCATTATGGCATTGACACTTCGGGAATGTTTCGTGTCTGAAGCACATGTGTACACAAGCCAACTGAATTCGCTGAGCATATGGCATGATGACACAGCACGTCACCGAGACCATAAATAGATGCCTGATATGCACTTTATCAGATTCTAATTGTAAAAAATTTGATTTTTGTGTTGTAAATATAATTTATTCTGAAGCAATATTCTCAGTGTTCACTCAGACATTTAGATCTGGAAAGCAGTTCCATAAACAAAGCTTATAAGATGTGCTTATAAACCAAGCGGCAACCTCCCCCAGTTTCTCGTGAAGCCAATACGGAAGTGACTTAAACTGCGATTCATCGACTGGCCGCTAGGGACAGGCTGCAAAAGGGAGCAGAATCTCATTGAGTCCCATGTTAAAATAGCTAATTTTACAGCAGAAAAAAACATGTTTACAACCTGGTGCAAATTGTGGTTTTGGTCTATATAGCTAATTTTGCCCTTCATGACAACTCTGAGGGGGGTGATTTTTTTTATAACTCATCCGTTTAAATTACATTAAGCCTTAAAGTTCTGCATAATTAAGGGTGTGGTCACTTGAGTGACAGGTAGATTGCCGCTGCTGTCTGTGAGCCGTCATGTTTCCTCAGCAGCTAATTTCAGCCACTGAATTTGGCATCTCAGCCGTATTTGTGTTTTTTTCTGGATTATTTTATACAATTATAAAATATGGCTTGCTGCATTAGTAGTCGAGACAGATGTGTGTCTGTGTACATGTGTACATCGCATGCGGAAGATGAACAGAACACACGTTGTTGGATCGTCTTGACATTGGCTAAAAGTTTTGTTCCTGAGATTTACTACTATAAAACTCCGACAGCACTGCTTGGATATTATAACTAAAACTTCTGCACTATTTTTAAAAATTATACTTTGCACACGTGCTCATTTGTTTGAGAGAACATTTGAGAAATATACAGATATATAGGTACGTATACAGTTTTACATCATAAACGATGCTCAGATTACATCATTTCTTGAATAACGATGATGGTGAGATCATTCCGAAGAAATGTGATGCAAACAATGGATAATATATCAATGTTTCATGGATTTAACACTTTCGTGGACAAAAAGTACGGACATTTTACCCAAGTGCCACGTATTGGATTCATCTCGCGATCTCTTCATTATAAAGGTATGAAGTCCCGTTTGATTTTTCGTGTTGTTATTTGCACACCCCACACAAATTAATTACTGGTGTTGGAGCATCTATATCTTTAAAAAAAACACCGTAGATTGACAGGAAACCTTTTTAACTTTCTAATAACTTATCTTTATTAATATTTTAGATAGCTCATTTGCCTGCTAACATGGTCACATCGAGCTAGGTGGGCGGGGTTTCAGCAACCAGTCACACCATGGGCTCCAACTACGTCCCGCCTCTTTGCCCATTTTCAGTTATCCGGGAGTGACATGCGGTCACGTGCTGCTAAGATGGCAGCGGCCTCATTTTCGCTTCAAAACTGCTCTTCAGAACTCTATGGGTGACAGCACGGACACTACATCAGTGTTTCCCAACCCCCTTTTTTTGCCACAGCACAGTTTTGATAAGTCATGATACAAAAGAGGAAGCGCTGCACATTTAAAACTTGCCTCGACTTGACGACAAATAGCAGACAAAGAATATTCTCTACTCTTCAAATACAAAAAACTTTAGCCTTAATGGACATAGTATTTCTTGAGTAAACATCAGTTCTTTATTTAACCTTGCATGCAAACAAGCAGATCTCCAAACTGTAGCAGCACATTCTAAATGGAGGTGGGGGAGGAGTTATGAGGTTTGACTGACAGTTTGAGGGCCCAATGGATTCATGAGGTTTAGTCACAGCCTCTTTTAAATGCTTTTTATCGGTTAAATATTTGTAAAACCCACATTCAGATGTAAAGGATGACCAATAGCATGATTTAGAAAGGCACACACCTGTCTATATAAGGTCCCACAGTGCATGTCTGACCACAAACCAGGCCATGAAGTCCAAGGAATTGTCTGTAGATCTTCGAGACATGATTGTATCGAGGCACAGATCTGGTGTAGGGTACAGAAAAATTTCTGCAGCATTGAAGGTCCCAATTAGGACAGTGGCCTCCATCATCTTCCTAGAGCGGGCCGCCCGGCCAAACTGAGCGATCAGGGGAGAAGTGCCTTAGTCAGGGAGGTGACCAAGAACCCGATGGTCACTCTGACAGAGCTCCAGCGTTTCTCTGTGGAGAGAGGAGAACCTTCCAGAAGAACAACCATCTCTGCAGCACTCCACCAATCAAGCCTGGACTCTCAGACCATGAGAAACAAAATTCTCTGGTCTGATGAAACAAAGATTGAACTCTTTGGCCTGAATAGCGAGCGTCATGTCTGGAGGAAACCAGGCACCGCTCATCAACTGGCCAATACCATCCCTACAGTGAAGCATGGTGGTGGCAGCATCATGCTGTGGGGATGTTTTTCAGCGGCAGGAACTGAGAGACTAGTCATGATCGAGGGAAAGATGAATGCAGCAATGTACAGAGACATCCTTGATGAAAACCTGCTCCAGAGGACTCTGGACCTCAGACTGGGGCGAAGGTTCATCTCCCAACAGGACAACGACCCTAAACACACAGCCAAGATAACAAAGGAGTGTCTACGGGACAACTCTGTGAATGTCCTTGAGTGGCCCAACCAGAGCCCAGATTTGAACCCGATTGAACATCTCTGGAGAGATCTGAAAATGGCTGTGCACCAACGCTCCCCATCCAACCTGATGAAGCTTGAGAGTTCCTGCAAAGAAGAATGGGAGAAATTGCCCCAAAATAGGTGTGCCAAGCTTGTAGCATCATACTCAGAAAGACTTGAGCCTGTATTTGGTGCCAAAGGTGCTTCAACAAAGTATTGAGCAAAGGCTGTTAATACTTATGTACTGTACATGTGATTTTTTCGAAAACTTTCCGGATGCACTGTAGTGTGAACCCAGTCATGTTATTTAACTACGTAACTAAGGCTGCAACTAATGATTATTTTGATAATTGACTAGTAATTGAATAGTTGGCCGATTATTTCTTTAATTAATCGGATAAAAAGACCTTTTTTTTTTATTGACAAAACACACTATTCCACATCCTGCCAATGTTGTCCTTCAAAAACGTGCCAAATGAATGCTTTGAAAACGTATATAGCGAATATATCTATATATGCTATATGCAAAAGAGCTATAAAGCAAAAGACAGTTTAAATCTCTACATTAAAAAATAAGGAAAATAATGAAACACAAACTCAGTTTTAACATATAAGTGTCCTCTGCAGGAACACACACATTCACTCTTGACACAGTAACCTGTTACTGTCATTTCTTTATCCTTTAAATGTAAGAAACGTCTTACATTTATATTCAATTACACGCAGTTATCCCTTTACAGTTATCACTCTCATAAATTACTTGAATTACTTGTTGACTTATAAAACTTAATTTAACTCTGCACATTCTCCATGGGCGAGGCGCATTAGCATATAATGAGGTGCATCATGTTAGTTTTTCTTTATTTTGCAAAAAGCACAACATTTTGTTTTTACTGTGAGTGCACACAAATAAAAGTAAACATTCTGTTGTTTCAAGTGATGTATTACTTTTATCTGTAAGACAAAAAAATGAGGTATTTTAAGTCGATTTTGCTACTATGTTAAGAAAATCCTGCAAAGCGCACTGGTGCATTTCTCGACCCCATAATGTTAATGAGCTTTATGTTTACAATTTCTTTTGGAGCGTTTGGAGCTTTGAGTTGACAAAAAAAGAGATAGGTCTTCATCACCCCTCCCAAGCTCTGCTTCCAACAAATACAACCTGGAATCCCATTGACCACAGACACGGGAACTGAGGCACTGGGTGAAGTGGCTTGACTCTCATCCCTTAAGCAAGATAGCCAAGTGGGATCAGAATTTCTTGCAAGAGGTGTTCCTCACTTATGTACATAACACATCATGCAAGTCTTTCCTGCAATGAAGCAGAGGCATGCTGTCACACATCTCCTAAATTTAGTTCCTGACATTTTACAAACTAACTACTATTCTTATTTCACACACACACACACACAGGTTTGTTTTGCTATCTTAGTGGGGACTCTCCATAGGCGTAATGGTTTTTATACTGTACAAACTGTATATTCTATCCCCCTACACTACCCCTACCCCTAAACCTAACCATCACAGGAAACATTCTGCATTTTTACATTTTCAAAAAAACATCATTTAGTATGTTTATTAATCCATTTCCCTCGTTGTAGGTGATCTCAGGTTTTTATTACATCGTGGGGACATTTGGTGCCCACGATGTAATATAAACAAGAACACACACACACACACACACACACACACACCCCATTTCAGGCATCTATTTAGGGTCTAGGTGATGTGCCATGCCACGTCATCATGCCATATGTTCAGCCAATTGAATTGGCATGTCTACACACATGCTTCAGACACCGGTTCACTCGGAAGCTTTCTCATAGTGTCAAAGTCATGACGCAGCATCAAAGATCCTATTTAAAAGTTAACTATAATAACCCTGGTCTCTGTGTGTTTTCAGCATTTCCAACTCCTATAGTCACAGCCGTTGTTTCATTAGGAGGATATAAAGCAGTGATTATAAACACAACGCCTGGAAAAACCACACAAATGTAAGTTGTTCTGATGTCACAAATGCATGAATTAATGAACCTTTTAACATGTCAACATTGTCTGTTTTCTTCTAATTATAGATGTTGGATTACAGATCCTTTAATTCACTACATAGTGAACGTTGGCTACTACGCTTTAGTCTTCAGCTTGATGACTGGAATCTTCATCTTGATCATCACAAAGATTGTCCAAGCCCGACACATAAAAGCGGCTGATGACAAGAGAAAAACGTTCATAAAGCAGCTCATGATGGTGTTGAGTTTGTTCCTGCTCTTCGGCCTGACGTGGGCTGTGGCGTTCTTCAGTTACGGAGCGATGCTCATTCCCTCATATTACATCTTCACCGTGTTGAACTCGTTTCAGGGTGAGAAACAATTAGGGACGCACTGACAGACAGGACTGATCCAAATGCGATACTGTGCATACTCACAGTTGTAACTGTTAAGCTCCACAAAAGGCAAAAACTCATTATAAAGCACCATAAAAGCTTTTGTGCACTATATTCCAAGTCTTCTGAAGCCATTTGATAGCTTAATGTGAGGGACAGACAAATATTTACATTGTTACATTAAGTGTTACACTGCTGTTCACCTCAGTTTTACACACACAGAGTTATAGATATACTACACCGATCAAGAAAAAAAAATGTAAGGGTGCTTCCCTAGAAACAATCACACTCTTCCTACTTGAACAACTGTGTGCGATGCCAACATTTGGTTATGTGTTTCCTACAGATTTTAGCAAAATATTTGAATTCATGAGCCATTTGGGTAACACTTTACTTGAAGGGGTGTGCATAAGACTGACATGACACCTTCATAATCATGACATGACAAGTGTCATGACTATGAAGGAGGTTTTATGCATGTTTATGACAACTGTCATTAAATGTCATTCGCTCAATTATGTAATTTTTAATGCAAAGATGACATTGTTTGAGATGTCTGAGTTATGACAACTTGACATAAACCAATACATCATAACCTGTCAGTGTCTTTGTCATGACAACTTGACATTATAAAACTGTCATGCGGTTGGTTTTGACATTGGCTGTCATGAGGCCATTATAATAGTGTCATGAATATTTTTCTTGACCTCAACTACAGTGGTACAAATTGAACTTGTCATTAAAATGTCATTAGGTGACAATACTCTGACAAATAATTTTATAACAGCGTCATGAACATTTTTCATTTCATGTTTTTTTGTTTTTTTTCAAAGTTTCCTCCAACAGAAGGTCAGATAATAGACAATTTAAAATTTCTTAAAAAAGATGACACTGTTATAAAATAATGGTAACACTTTATTTTAGGGTCTTTTAACTAGTTGCTTATAACTATTAGCATGCATATTACTAGAATATTGACTATTTATTAGTAATTAATAAGCACATATTAATGCCTTATTCTGCATTACCTTATTCTAGATTCTTAATCCTACCCAATACCTAAATTTAACAATTAACTACATTTAGAAGCAGTAAATTAGGATTTTATGGAGGGAAAAGTCATAGTTAAAGGAGCTGTATGTAGGATTGTGGCCTAAACTGGTACTGCAATCACTATAAAAATACTGTAGAGCGGTGTATCCCCTCCCCCTACCCCCTGACTCGAGGTCGCCAGATGAGCTGCAGGATTCAGCAGAAACGTAGGCTGCTTCAATGAGCTTCCAATGGCAAGTGACGAACAGACGTACACAGTAAGTTTTTTTTGTGTTAATTCTGTTTATGCAATAAAAAAAAATCTGAGAAAAAAAAGGATAATAGTAAAACAAAACAAAAATAAACAACAAAATAAAAATTCCTTATTTTTCAATACGAAAAAAAAAAATCGATTTACAAGTACTAAAGTTTTTGTCATAAGTAGGCTAACAAATAACCAAAACATTTGCCACAGCAATTATAACGCGGGACAAATTCAATATCACCAATGGCTATCACAGGGTTGTTTTCAGTTCCATCAGAAAATATTGTTAGAGGAACTAAATTACATTAGCAATGGTCATACAGGTCAACTTGCAGCATGTGTAACTTAGTCCACGATATACGTGAAGAACAAATGACGAATCATTTTTACTGAGGTAACATTAGGCTACTGTCTCAATTACGTTTCAAATTGCCATAATGGGCGTGCTAATGTTGTTTTCCTCAGCGTCTCAGCATAATGACAGAGCATACGTCCATGTGAGCTAACGTTATGTTACTTTGCACAAACATGCATAACTTTGTTCGACTGTCATGAATATATGAAATGTCCATTGACATCAAGTACAAGTTAGCCAAGCATAGATGAATCTTACCTGTCCAGGAGAAAATTAGCAACGTTGGCGTCTGTGTTCAAATTCTTCTCCGTTTTCAGCCGTCTCCATCTTTCAAAAGCATCTCCAATACAAATTCTGGTTTTATTTCGGACTTTGTCACGACGAATTTCTGAATTATAACGAGGTCTTTTTGATTTAGTAACATTAGACATTTTTATCCGACTGGAGTTAGGGTAGGTTACAGCAAAGCTGGCAACACGGATCCCGAAACACTACTGACTTCGTGATTGGTAGATAGGTGGAGGGAGGCGCGTCAGGCCAAAACACAAAATGACAACATCAACATCAGTTGAGGGCTGCAAGTCCACTTTTTAAATGACAATATCCTGGCCGGACTACTTTTGTCAGTGATATAAGTATTTGAAATGAACATGATTTCTTAATGTCTAGTGACACATCAGGGCCATTTTATGATTAATTGAAATAAATTTCTTACATACAGCTCCTTTAATAGTTTATATATGTGTTCCCTATACTGAAGTGTTACCAAAATAATATAATGTAATGTTAACCCATAATGCTAAGTAGTATTTTAAGTTTGATCATTAATCTGCTATGTCATGTTTATGACAGGTTATGATGTCTTGGTTTATGTCAAGTTGTCATGACAAAGACATCTCAAACAATGTCATTTTTGCATTAAAAATGACAATTGAGCGAATGACACTTAATGACAGTTGTCATAAACATGCATAAAACCTCCTTCATATTCATGACATGTGTCATGTCATGTTTATGAAGGTGTCATGTCAGTCTTATGAACGCCCCTTCAAGTACAGTGTTACCGTGATGGGTAATCCAAAATTTTTCATTAAATTAACAAAAATTATTTAACTTTTTTTGTTACAGTTTATAAGTTATGCAAACAACGTTAATGATATCTGAAATGTTTTTGAATTAAATTAAACAGTCTTCTCTTTTTTTCCAGGGTTTTTACTCTTCCTGTATTACTACCAAATTCAAAAAGACTTTGAAGGTCATTTCTCTGATGATCCAGAAAGCTTCAGCTCCACCACACCCATCATTCAATCCAGAAATAATGCTGTGGAAAATGTTTCTAATTAGCATAAATAAGACAGAATGACTTCTATGACTTTTTAAGACTGATTTCTTAAACTGATTTGTACAGTCGCTGTTTCAGGGGAAAAACAAAATCGGAACAACACAAAGACAAATGTCACTTCTGAATGAGAACTGTTTAAAATGATGTAAATTATTGACCCAACTTTACTGAAATCACTCAAAATAAATGACAAATATATGTGATGATCATTACTGAAACTGTCTGTTATTGTGAGAGGATTGAATTGTGCTGAATATTAGTGAGGTTAGATTTATTGAGCGTTATAATCCATGTTTGTGTATCTGTGTATCTGAATCCATCAGATTCAGATACATTCTTTATTGTACTCAATAGAGGAAATGTGTTTTCACAGACTGTACCTAGATCAACATTTAGCACACATAATATGAACATACCGCACAAAATACACATTTTACACAAAAAACAACAGCAACAAAACAGTATGGATTTAAAAATTACACATTCTGTGAATTTAAGGCTCTTATGGCTGAAAGTATAAAATTTTTCCCAAGGCGAGATTTTTTATGGGGTGTCTGTCTGTATCTGTGGCCTGAGGGAAGCAGGGTGAAACATGAGTTGAGAGGGTGGCTGGGATTTAGTATGATGGTGTCTGCTCTACCAATGATAGCAGTGTCAATGAGCGCCAACAAGTTGGGAGTGGGAAGACCAATTATTTTTGAGGAAGTGTTACTGAGTTTAAAGGTGCTACAGAGGTTATTTTCGTCGACTGAGTTTTTGAAATGAGCGCATGCGTAAGAACAGCCCCCCTCCTTCACAGCTCATTTCAAGTGAACGCCTCCCAAAACTCGTGCAGGAGTATTGGAACACGAGTGTTTACCACCGGCATTCGCTGTGTTATTAAGCCGGGCACACATTTAACGACTAGCTAAAACATTCTAAGACTGTGCTCAACATACAGCGATTGTTTCCTGCTCCTGAAGCAGATTTATATACTTTCACATGGAATTTGAACACCGACTGTAATCGCAGACTGAACGCAACTGGCTCTGACTGGACGCGTTTGAGCGCGATCAGTCATAAGTATCAATTTACATTCATAATCGGCCTTACAATCGTTAACTTAAAGAAAAACACACTTAGTGGATTCATTATGTCGGACTCACCGCAGGTAACTCATAATCTGCAGGAGTGGAGACTCTGTGGAGTGTGGAAAGTTACTGGAGCGCGCAGCCGTGCGTCTCTCACAAGGAACGTCATGGCAGTGATTGACAAGCCAGAGGGCCAATCGTTTACGCGATGATCACGTAAACGATTGGCTGATGTTTTTAAGGCTCTACCTCGTGCACAGATGATGTATATTAATAATATTCCTTTCAGTGCACCTAATAAATAGTCTTTTATCAGTTAGTAAAGACAGTTTCAAGTAATATAGCAAAAATGTATAAAACAAAACATCCTCTTTAGCACCTTTAAATCAAGGTAGATGTGAAATACAATACACAATATACACCACTATCATGTGTCTTTTGCTTGTTCAGTGTGTATGTGCAAAAATACACTGTATATACAGTATAAGCACACTTGTTGCACAGTTGATAAACTTTACTATGACACTATTGACTTGAAATGCAAGAGGGAAGGAGGGGGTAATTTATTTATGTCTCAAAACACAAGAGTTCTGATTGAACAAATAAGGTATCAGTGTTTCACACATGACTGTTGGGTAGGTAATCAGGAAATGATTATGGCATTTAAATGTCAGTGTTTCCCAAATGAGTGATGTGTCTAATGTAGAGAACTGTGTTTAGAGTTTTGGAAAAAGTTTGTTTTACAATTGCGAACTGAGTGTAAAGCAGACAATAATGCTTGAAGTTATGCAGACTTGGTCTGAAGATTCAGTACATGAGTGAACGGTTTCACTGAGTAGCCTCAAGTATAACTTTTAGTGCAATTTTAAAAACCTGTAATGCTGTGGAAAATATTTATAATCTAATCATAAATAAGACAGAATGGTTCCTTTGACTTTCTAAGACTGATTTGAACAGTTGTTGTTTAAAGGGAAACTGTAAATAAAATTTTCACCAGAAAAAAATGTCACTTCTGAAGGAGTGAGAACTGTTTAAAATGATGTACATTAAATTATGACCATAGAAAGGGCCAACTTTACTGAAATCACTCAAAACAAAACACAAATATCTGGGATGATCATTACTGAAACTGTCTGTTATTGTGAGAGGATTGAATATTAGTGATGTTAGATTTATTAAGTGTTATAATCATCCTGCTGTCCTGTATGTTTGAGCATATGGATGTCAGACAGACACAAAATGAACTTCTTTTAGAAAAAAATAAAAATTACATCTACAGGATGAAACTAAATTCACTCGCCTGTGGATTCAAATATTTCCTTGATCACACACAGATACTGATGTGGAATATATTTGGTTACTAAAAATGCCAAACACTAAAAATACTGAAATTCACAGTTAAAGGACAAATAAACATGATTTTCATGTATGCAAATGAACCGTATGTCATTGTTCCAGTGTCTCTGAGCTGTGGATCATAATCGTACAGCTTCATATGTGAACGGATGAAACTCTCTCTCTCCTCTTGGACTGTGGACTTTCATCTCAAGAACGAAATAAAAAAAATAATTTAAGATTTACTACCAAAATCTGTTGAAAGAAAATTCAACACTTGTATCTTTATCAGGCTGTCTTTGGGAATTATGTCTCGACAAAATCAGAATTTTCTGTGGCTGATGATCGTCTGTTGTGCTTCACGCCAGATAAGTATGTTGATTTCAACTATCAATTGCATTTAACAACTTCAAAAGAAAGTCTATAATGCAGATGAATATGTTGTTTGGTGAGTGAAAAACAAATACAAAAAAAAATAACACATTTCATGGATTAGTTTTATTTCCTTGGTTTGTAAGTATGTTCTTATTCATTATCATTGTAAATTATTAGCCAATTCAGAGGCTGCATCCTTCGAAGGCCACAAAGGTCAGACTGAGCGTTGTTAAACTCTGACAGCTGCCGTTGACGAGCGTCAGTGACGTTTGAGCTTTACTTTATATATTCAACTGCCTAAAAACAAAACGGTTTAAAGCCTGTCGAAATGTGTTCACCTTGGTGCATTTATCTACAATTTTTTTTTTTACATGTACATTAGATTATTTGAGTTAGTTGAAAAACAATGCTTACATTTAAAAGTGTATCTGGCAATTTCTCCCAAATATCCTGTCATCACCACCACACAATGAATTCTGGGGTAGGGTAAGACGCGAAGGATCCATCTGTTATATTCTTCATTGCCAGTGAAACGAAGGAGGCATTTGAAGGAGCCTTCGAATTGGGACAGTCTTCGTCACGTCACAGTGTCACAATCAACCTTTCGAAGGAAGCAGCCTCTGAATTGGGACTCAACTATTGATTCATTGATTCTTTTCACCTTCCTCTAGTTTAGTTCTCATTATCCTGTGTATTTATCCCAGTTTGTTACATTTATTCTGTGTTTAACTTTGCTTGTTTCCTGCTTTTGATTTTTTTATTAAATATACAAGAATACAGCTGAATTTAGATCTGCTTGCTTTGTCTCATCGTCCTTGCCTGACCTGAACATTATAATTACATAATAGCTTTTTAATGTTATCTTTGTGCAGGCTGCTCAAAAATAATACTAGTTGGTGACAATTTGACAGATGCATGTTTCGGGGACTCAAGTAAAACAGGTAGATGTGAAATATACACTGATAACATGACTGTAGGAATACTGTATATTTATTATCTGAATGTTCTTGTGACGACTGACAGATCAAGATCCAAACTCATATTGATTTCTTATTCATTCCAGATATTAATCTGACATGTCCATCAGGTTGTCATACAGAAATAAAGAATGTTTACACAATGAATGTCAAAATAAACACATCTTCTCTAGGTAAAAACACGTATATTATTTATTTATTTTATACATTTACATTTATTTTAACTGTTCTTGAGATCTAAACTCTTTAGTAAGTATTTTGTTTCAACAATTAAAAAATGTTCTCTCTGGTCTCCAGGAAACTGCGAAACATTTGGCAAAAAACATAGTTTCAACATAACAAACTATGGGGGGAAATATGAAGTAAGAATGAATGAGACGGATAAAGATATAGAGCTGTGTTTTTTGCCAAATGAATCAAAATGTCAGCTATCAAAGGTCCCGGGTATGTCTTGTCCTAAATTTAATAATCTTTTAACACACACACAATTCAATAGTACACAGGCATTTTTAGTGTTTATGATTGATCATTGCTCAGTGATGATGATGATGATGATGTTAACACTGTTGCTCAAACCAAAAACAGATCCTAACACACCTAAGACAAACTGTTTGAATGGATTCTGTGTGTTAAATGTCTTCTAAGCACTTTAATGTGTTTGAGTTTGGAAGAGCAGATTATGGTAAAATTACACTATTTTAGACTAGTAATATATTTTGTGAGTTTTGTAATAATTAACTTTCCTTCTGCTGGATTGTTAGTAAACACTTTGACTTGCAACAGTAACACCACAACCTCCGCCTGCACCCTAAATGCAAACCCAAACACAGGTAAGTTTTTGTCCACTTTTGTTGTGTTTTTTTTTTCATTTAATTTTATCTCGTCAATTAGGGCAGGACAGTTGGTTATTTAACAGGACAGGTGTAACTGGCCAGTATGGGAATGAGTATGTGTCGATATCTGATATCTAATGTTTTCATATGCATTATTTCATTCATATCATTTGAAAGGAGTAGTGAGTAGACGTTTAATCTGTCCGTGATCACGGTGTACTGTGTGTCATCATGACGTGTCAGTTTGGAGATCTCATAAGTCAAACTCACATATATAGACAGTTTTCTCTGAAAATCCTAACATCTGTCAATCCCACCATCTGTCATTTGTCGGTGTCGAGCTGCTCAAACAGAACAATATTTTAACTCTTCACTCTTCAGGAAGTCAAACTACCAATAACTGACTCTGAACATTAATCTGCTGTCTGTTGTACACAATCTATTGTATTTTATTCCTCTGTTGTTCTTTTATTACTTTCCTGATTGTTTCTGATGATGTTATGCTTTTAACTCATACAGCTACAATATGATTTGATAATTATGTTTAGTTATGTATTGTCATTGTCTCTTGAGGTTGTCTGAAATTACCTCCTGTTGATCCAAATAAGACGTGTGAAAAAGCTTCATATGGCAATGATCTATGCAGCAGTAAGTAGGACTCATTATTCATTCTTGATTGGACTGTGTCAATAATGTATACGTGTATGTGAACTATTAGGGGTGGGAATCTTTTGGAATCTCACGATTCAATTCATATCTATTCTTGGGGTCACAATATGATTCAAAATCGATTCCTGCCCCGCCCCGCCCCATGTATAAGAAATCCTGTGCCCTCGATTGATATTAAATAAACATCATATATTGAACTGTTATATTCAAAATAAATACAATTTCCTGCCTTTTAACTTTACTAGTTATATTGTTTATATTCGTTCCCCGGGTAGTTTTGCTATATTACACTTTAAGGAGCTTGTTTAGGTTTTTTGTGATATCTGGCAACCCTTCACCTGTCGCTTTAATAAAGGTTAGAGTTTCAGGAAGGTTGCAGAAGAGCAATAGCTACTGTTAGTGCCAATCAGTCGAGACTTATTTAATAGAGTAATTTAAATTATACACATCTTGTAGGTGCATTATTTTACTCTATCCCGCTGCCGCTCAGCTTTTCATATTCGTCTCTTCGGTTTGAGTGGCACGTATGTGCGTCTTTTGCATCATTACATTGTGATCAGTTTATGTGAGAGTCAAGTTGACAGATATTTAGAATCAAAGTAAGTGATTATTCTCACCTGGATCTGATCAGTGGATGATTGTTTGGGGTTAGAAATATATATAAGCACTGTTGGATTCTCAATATTTCATTATAAAGTATTAATATACGTTAGCTTCAAATACAGGATATGTTCATTCGCTTTTATAGGCGGTAGAGATGGGACGGTTTGCAGTAAAAAAAATTGACCCGTCTGTTCTCCACCCACGGTTCACCGCGGTTCATCCCAAATCTGATGACGCATCTATAATATGGTTTGTTGAAAACAAAGTGCAAAACAGACAGACGGATTAAGCTAATGTGTCTTTCAGTCGATGGATATGCATTTTAGTTTCCCGATACATTACAACAGTGATGATTAAAAGAACATGGACAAAACAGTTACTTGTTTTAAACAAATGTTCAATTACGTGACCAGTCATTTACGCCGTCATCACCCGGGTGTTGATAGCACGTGATGCGAGCGCAGGTGAACATTTTACGTTGCTATCTGTGTTTAAACTAAACTCATTTAAACCATGACAATTTAAACATTTATCCGTAAGACGCAAAACAGAACTCGGGCGCTCTGTGAGGAGATTTGTGTGCGCTCAACCAAAGCGCGTACATGGAGAGCCGCGTCACAGCGCGCCGATACTCTCGTGCAAATTCTCTTTCAAGTCTTGCACCTAAATGGACAAATTCACACGTAAAATATGTCAACATGCCTGTCTTAGCGAGTATCCTCCTAACAAACATAGTAGGTTATGTCTTAGGAGAAAAACGAGACAGACAGCGCATGTGTGTCAGTATCAGTGTACTGGATCTTTGAATTTTGTCTTAAAGGGGCAGCCGTCTAATATTCCTGCTCTATGTGTTTTAATGTTAATCGAACGACAAAGCACGAAGAAATCACTCTTGACTGAATAGCTTTTGTAACTTCAATAATGTTTCATCTTTATTTAACTATTCAAAGAAGTTTATATGAAGTGTTATTTTATATTTGATTACTTTATTCAATTTCTGTACCTGATGACTACTGTTAGACACCTGAAAACCTGTAAAGCATTGTTTATTTTATGTGTATCTTAGCTCTCATGTATTTATTTGTGCTGTTTCTTGTAGTTAGATTATTTGTTTTTATTTTCTTTATCTTTATTTGACAATTGTCCTACTTTATATTGAACATAGCACATACTGTACCAAAACCTTGACCCTAAAACCGGGACAAAACGAAACGTGAGAAATCTGAACCGTCCCACCCCTAATTGGTGGGTATTTGAACACGCTTTTTGTCTGCAAAAAGTACCTGTACAAAGCAAGATCGCAAGAAAAGCTTGTAACTAAACATTTTTTAAGACTATTTTCTATTCATTAAGTTGTTGATATAATAACTGCTGTCGTCAAATAAGCTTCATTCATAATGCTTTCTTCATTGCAAGCCTGTGCGCTCCTCTAATCTGTCCAGCTGCTGAACTTCTCTCCTGCAGGATCTTCGCTTCTTTTGACCCAACAACATTATGACATAATTAATTTTTAGAAAATTGATTTACAAAATGTATGAATCGATTTAAACCAGCGAAGATAGAATGTGAATCGATTTTTTCCCCCACCCCTATGAACTATGATGATCATCAGTGCTGGTCCTAGAAGCAAAACTTTTAAGAGACTTCTGTCAGTGCATTAATAAATCCCCCCAAAATGACCCGCCAACCCTGTGACAGAGTGACCTGTCCCTGTTGGTTAGCGCAGCACACACACACACACACACACACACACTCAGCCCAACTTACCTCATCCTCCGTTCCCTGCTGAGGCGTTGTGGGTGCACACGCATGCCATTAGCACGCTGGTCATCATACACGCAAACATATCCACTCCATTTCCATCCCCGTCAGAATCCACACTGCGCATAACAACATGCATACATACCCGAGTTGTCTTTCGTTTCTGTTTCTATGTTTTGTCATGTTATCGTGTTAATACATACCTGTGTTCCGTGTTTGTCAGCGTCTGTGTTGCCGGTCTTTCGCGTTGCTTCTCCACCATCAGTCGGCCGAACCCGAGCGTCACCCAGCGGCCTGGATAACTAGTGTCGGGAACGCTGTGTGTGGACGCGTCGGCGCGAAGCAACCGGAAGTCGGCTCGCCCATTGTCTTGTTAATTGGGGGGGGGATAATGGAAATGTTGCATTATTATTATGTGATTATTATTATTTATGTTTACATTTGTATTTGTTATTTTGACTTTATTTTTTTTGTTTATATATATTTCATTACTTTATGTGTGTATATATTTGTGTGGTGTTGTGAAAATGTTCACTCACCTGAATACTTACCCACTCATGTTGATGATGGTTTTAACAAAAGGGGCGGGGCTTGGACTATAAAGAGGAGCCCCAAAGAAGAAAAGGGGCTCAGTTAACCTGGCGAGCGAGCAATTGTGGTGCCGTGAGCAATTTATATAACATTGAAGTAGTTTGCGTATATATATTTATATATATATTTTTTTCCCTTCCATTGTTCTGTTGTGCAGTTTTTTTTTTTCTATTTGTTTTTTTTTGTATATAGCTTTGGTCGTTTGTCTACTGGGACTGCTTCACCTCTCGAGCACTGTAAATAAACATCACTTTACACTTTACATCTCTGCGAGTATTGCCATATTATTTTTTTGGGCAAACCCAGTTTCGCCTGATAGTGGGCCTGCGAAGACCCGTTGTCTCACATATGGTGTCAGAAGTGGGATGGCTACTCGCAAAACTGCGGCGAGAGGCAGGAAGCCTAGGACGGGGCTTCGGTCCCAGACCCAAGCTGTTGCTGAGTCGGATGTAGCCTGGGACACTGCTGAGTCGACAGAGGAGGAGAGAGAGGAGAACCCTCCACCAGTTCGTCCCAAGTCCACATCACCTCAAGAGGCCATCTCTTCTGCTCCAACATCTAGTGGTGGGATGTTGGCAGTGATGCGTGACTTCCTGAGCGCACAGGAGCAGAGAGAGCAGCGCTATGTAATGGAGCTACGGAGTCTGCGTGAGTCGTTTATGCAAGCTGTCCGGCCAGCCGAGGTGTCGAGTGAGGCTGAAAGTCCACGGATGGAGCTTCCAACACCAACTCAACGTAGAAGCACAGCTTGTCAAAGAGATCGAGACTCACCGACCGACATGAGGCACTATTGCCAGCCGACACCGCGAACGGAGCCGAGGCTGCCAGTCTTCCAGCAGGGGGAGGACATTGAGAACTTCTTGCGCCGTTTCGAGCGTCTGGCCAGAACCTGGAGGTGGCCCGAGGATGAATGGAGTTATCATCTGGTTCCACTGCTGTCTGGGCAAGCGCTGGAAGCCTACCTGACCATGGACGAGGACCGAGCGGAGGTTTACAATGAACTGAAGGAGGCGCTGTTGGAAAAGATCAATATCTCACCAGAGACTTACCGCCAACGGTTCCGGGCCACATCTACTCCAGCTGGAGAGTCGCCGACGGAAACGTACAATCGACTGCGGAACTTGTACCGATGCTGGGTGAGACCTGAGCTGCGCACAAAGGAGGAGATCGGTGAGACAATAGTCCTGGAACAGTTTCTGCGTGTTCTACCTTAGGAGATTCGAGTCTGGGTCAAAGAACATGAGCTGACAACTGGACTGGATGCTGCTAAATTGGCTCAGCAGTACATCAACGCTCACCGTGGCAGCAAGCGCTCTCAACCAATGAAAGGTAACTTTAAAACCCCTCACAGTAGTTCTGGGGAACCTAATACTGACTCTAATGTTACTCAGGCGCAGAAAGTGGCTCCTGAGAAAAAACTTGTTTGCTTTTACTGCCAACAACTGGGTCACAAAGCAACAGTGTGTCCAGTGCGTAAAGCTAAACTGACTGGCTTTTGTTATGTTCCAAGAGAAGAGGACAGTATGAACAATGTGCACAAAACCCAGAATGTGCAAGTGACTGTAAATGGAAAATGTATGAATGCTTTGTTGGACACTGGAAGCTCCTTGTCACTGCTAAAAAAGAGTCATATGTCACATGTTCCATTTGATAATTTGGTCAATGTACAATGTGTTCACGGGGATGTCAAGCAGTACCCCCAAACAGAAGTTAATGTAGGTGTGCAAGACCAAACTTACCTGTTGAATGTAGCAATTGTAGATGACTTACCTGCTGATATGATTTTGGGAAGAGATTTGCCAGTACTCACTGAATTGTTGCATTCTGTTGAAACTTGTGTGTCCTCCTCTAATGCTGTCAGTGTTGCTTGTCCGGTAATGACACCAGCCCAGGTTAAAGCTGGTCTGCAGCCATTGCCAGACTTCCATCATAGTCTGCTGCAAGGCGGGACCAAGGGCCCCAGGAAGACACGTCGCCAACGGCGACTGGAAAAAGGCCTGGGTACACCAGCTCCTAAGATCCAAACCGAGGGTCTGGGAATTCATGACTGGCATGTCCCAGAGAATATTGCAGAACTGCAAAAAGCTGATGAGTCTTTGAAACCTCTGTTTTCTAAAGTGTTGGAGGGAAAACAAGCTGACTTGTGTGGGGAAAAATATGTTGTTGTCAATGATATGTTGTACATGCAAACACCTGATTCTACCCGTTTGGTTGTCCCTACATGTTGTCGTCCCCTTGTGTTACACCTAGCACACAGTGTTCCATGGGCAGGGCACATGGCACTCCAAAAGACCTATGCACGCATTAGTTCACGATTCGTTTGGCCCTCCATGTACACTGATGTACAAACATACTGCACCACATGCCATACATGTCAAAAGACCAGTGCTGTGCGCCAACGAGATAGGGCACCGTTACATCCTCTGCCTGTGATATCTGTCCCCTTTCAGCGCATTGCCAT
>RJVU01015164.1:328071-393208 GCA_003731715.1 Anabarilius grahami | reverse complement strand
GAGATTCGAGTCTGGGTCAAAGAACATGAGCCGACAACTGGACTGGATGCTGCTAAATTGGCTCAGCAGTACATCAACGCTCACCGTGGCAGCCAGCGCTCTCAACCAATGAAAGGTAACTTTAAAACCCCTCACAGTAGTTCTGGGGAACCTAATACTGACTCTAATGTTACTCAGGCGCAGAAAGTGGCTCCTGAGAAAAAACTTGTTTGCTTTTACTGCCAACAACTGGGTCACAAAGCAACAGTGTGTCCAGTGCGTAAAGCTAAACTGACTGGCTTTTGTTATGTTCCAAGAGAAGAGGACAGTATGAACAATGTGCGCAAAACCCAGAATGTGCAAGTGACTGTAAATGGAAAATGTATGAATGCTTTGTTGGACACTGGAAGCTCCTTGTCACTGCTAAAAAAGAGTCATATGTCACATGTTCCATTTGATAATTTGGTCAATGTACAATGTGTTCACGGGGATGTCAAGCAGTACCCCCAAACAGAAGTTAATGTAGGTGTGCAAGACCAAACTTACCTGTTGAATGTAGCAATTGTAGATGACTTACCTGCTGATATGATTTTGGGAAGAGATTTGCCAGTACTCACTGAATTGTTGCATTCTGTTGAAACTTGTGTGTCCTCCTCTAATGCTGTCAGTGTTGCTTGTCCGGTAATGACACGAGCCCAGGTTAAAGCTGGTCTGCAGCCATTGCCAGACTTCCATCATAGTCTGCTGCAAGGCGGGACCAAGGGCCCCAGGAAGACACGTCGCCAACGGCGACTGGAAAAAGGCCTGGGTACACCAGCTCCTAAGATCCAAACCGAGGGTCTGGGAATTCATGACTGGCATGTCCCAGAGAATATTGCAGAACTGCAAAAAGCTGATGAGTCTTTGAAACCTCTGTTTTCTAAAGTGTTGGAGGGAAAACAAGCTGACTTGTGTGGGGAAAAATATGTTGTTGTCAATGATATGTTGTACATGCAAACACCTGATTCTACCCGTTTGGTTGTCCCTACATGTTGTCGTCCCCTTGTGTTACACCTAGCACACAGTGTTCCATGGGCAGGGCACATGGCACTCCAAAAGACCTATGCACGCATTAGTTCACGATTCGTTTGGCCCTCCATGTACACTGATGTACAAACATACTGCACCACATGCCATACATGTCAAAAGACCAGTGCTGTGCGCCAACGAGATAGGGCACCGTTACATCCTCTGCCTGTGATATCTGTCCCCTTTCAGCGCATTGCCATGGACATTGTGGGGCCACTGGAAAGAAGCAGTGCAGGGCACCAATATATCCTGGTCATCAGTGACTACGCGACAAGGTATCCCGAGGCTTTCCCTCTCCGTTCCATCACTACACCGAAGGTCATCAATGCTCTCGTCCAGCTGTTCTCCCGGGTGGGGATACCTGAGGAGATCCTCACAGATCAAGGGACTAACTTTACGTCACGGCTGATGAAGTTACTGCACCGGCAGCTGGGCATCACCGCTATAAAGACTAGTCCATACCATCCACAGACCGATGGGCTGGTGGAGCGTTTTAACCAGACGCTCAAAAACATGCTTCGCAAGTTTGTGTCAGACACTGGAAGGGACTGGGACAAATGGCTACCATTCGTGCTGTTCGCCTACAGGGAGGTACCACAAGCATCGACGGGCTTCTCTCCATTCGAGCTCTTGTATGGATGGCGGGTTCAAGTGCCACTGCATCTCCTACGTAAAAGTTGGGAGACTGCTTCGTCTGGAGAGGTGACTAAGTCCGAGAAGGGCATTGTCCAGTACGTCCTTGAGATGAGAGACCGCCTAGAGAGCTACAGGGAGCAAGCCCAAGAAAACCTCAGACAGGCACAAAAGGCTCAGAAGACATGGTACGACCAACACGCCAGATCCCGAGAATTGAAACCTGGACAAAAGGTTTTGTTACTGCTCCCGACATCGACGAACAAACTACTGATGAAGTGGCAAGGCCCATACACTGTAGTTCGTAAGATGGGACCAGTAACGTATGAAATTCATCACCCTGACAAGGGCAAGATTGTACAAACTTATCACATCAACCTCCTGAAGGAGTGGAAAGAACCACCCATCAAGCCAGAAACATCGCTGCTGATTCGGGAGGTGGAGGATGATCAGGAGGATGAACAGCCAGAGCCGAAGGTGAGAGAGCCAGCAGAGGTTGATCTCCGTCATTTGGGAGAGGATAAACGGGCTGAGCTGCACCACCTTCTGGGTCGATATCCCTCGTTGTTCCGTCAGAGGCCTGGGCGGACCAACTTGGTACAACACCAGATCCACCTGCTCAATCAGAACCCTTCACGACAGCGACCGTATCGTGTTCCAGAGAGGCTGGTGACACCTCTGAAAGCAGAGATTGGGACGATGATGGAGATGGGAGTCATTGAGCCCTCTAAGAGTGAGTGGAGCAGCCCCATAGTTATCGTCCCGAAGAAGGATGATACATTACGTATCTGCATTGACTTCCGAAAACTGAATGCTCAGTCAAGGTTGGATGCCTATCCAATGCCACGCATTGATGACCTACTGGAACGTATCGGCCAAGCCAGGTACATTACAACTTTGGATTTATGTAAAGGATACTGGCAAGTCCCCCTGGAGGAGGCGTCCAGACCCTACACGGCGTTCCGGACCCCACTGGGACTATACCAGTTCACCGTTCTACCATTCGGGCTGCATGGAGCACCCGCAACATTCCAGCGACTAATGGACCAAGTCCTCAGAGGCTGTGAAGAGTGGTCAGCTGCATATCTGGATGACGTTGTCATATACAGTGCAACTTGGGAGGACCATCTTATACACCTCAGAGAAACCCTGAGCAAGATCCAGGAGGCTGGTCTGACTTTAAATGTTGCAAAATGTGAATGGGCGAAGTCTGAGACCAACTACCTTGGTTACCACCTGGGAAACGGAGAGCTAAAGCCTCAAGTGGACAAGGTAGAAGCTGTTCGACGCAGCCCAAGGCCAAGGACAAAAAAAGAGGTCAGATCCTTCTTAGGATCCAACTTCTCTACCACCGCTGTCCCACTGACCAACCTACTCTGTAAGAACGTGAAGAACCCGATTGTCTGGACTGAGGAATGTGAAATGGCCTTCAACACCCTAAAGAGGCAGATGTGTTCTGGCCCAGTCCTCATAAGTCCAGACTTCACAAAGGCGTTCATTGTTCAGGTAGATGCTTCGGCTGTGGGGATTGGAGCAGTCCTGGCCCAAGGAGACATGGGCGAAGAGAGGCCCATAGCGTTCCTGAGCAGGAAACTGCTACCCAGAGAAAACCGATACTCTACAGTGGAGAAGGAAGGTCTGGCGATCAAGTGGGCCTTGGAGAGTCTCAGGTACTACCTGCTAGGAAGGGAGTTTACCCTGGAGACAGATCACCGAGCCCTGACGTGGATCCACACCATGAAGGACCACAACTCCCGGGTGACTCGGTGGTACCTCTCCCTGCAACCCTACCAGTTTAAGGTCAGACATCGACCTGGACCCCAAAACAAAATTGCCGACTACCTGTCCCGAAATCCGGTCAGTTTGCGGCCTGGAGAGGGGGGAGGTGATGTGACAGAGTGACCTGTCCCTGTTGGTTAGCGCAGCACACACACACACAAACACACACACACTCAGCCCAACTTACCTCATCCTCCGTTCCCTGCTGAGGCGTTGTGGGTGCACACGCACGCCATTAGCACGCTGGTCATCATACACGCAAACATATCCACTCCATTTCCATCCCCGTCAGAATCCACGCTGCGCATAACAACATGCATACATACCTGAGTTGTCTTTCGTTTCTGTTTCTATGTTTTGTCATGTTATCGTGTTAATACATACCTGTGTTCCGTGTTTGTCAGCGTCTGTGTTGCCGGTCTTTCGCGTTGCTTCTCCACCATCAGTCGGCCGAACCCGAGCGTCACCCAGCGGCCTGGATAACTAGTGCCGGGATCGCTGTGTGTGGACGCGTCGGCGCGAAGCAACCGGAAGTCGGCTCGCCCATTGTCTTGTTAATTGGGGGGGGGGATAATGGAAATGTTGCATTATTATTATGTGATTATTATTATTTATGTTTACATTTGTATTTGTTATTTTGACTTTATTTTTTTTTTGAAGAAACTGTGCTTTGCCTCAAAGCTCATTGTCCAGAACTCCACACAAGGACCAAAATGGCGTATGAGGCTTGGGTAGTGTTCCAGGAAATGGTGTTTTGGTTTCAATTTTTCATTTGGAAACACTTCTGTAAAAAGGTTGCGATGGTCAGATATTTTAGTCTCCAGATAGCAAAGACTGTCCTCTGAAAACTTGGGTGAAACAACAAGCTCCACTATATCTTTCAGATCCATCAACAGTTGCCATGCTCTCTCAGTTTCTGGAATAATGTGGCCAATCATGAGTGGTATGAGCCTAATGAGTGTCCAATTTTCGTGGCCATTTCCCCCAGTGGTTTTTTAAAAAAAAAATGTTTTGGGGATTTTTTGAGGGCAGTTCACCGTGTCAGAGAAACAGTAAGGGAAAGACTGAATTGCACTGTTCAACTGGTCAAGGGTAAAGAACTTATCAGCTATTAGCTTCTTGAGACACAACGCCAACTCGTACGGCACAATTCCTTCAAACAAATCATGCAATGCATCTGGTGGAAATCCGGTTACTGAGTGAAAGCAAGCAAGGTGATTTTGTAAGACACATTCTCCTTTTACACCTTGCACATTTGTCAGAGTTGGGTTTGCTTTCAGCTCCTCAATGAATTGATTGTGTTGTTCTATACTTCTTAAGGGAAAAAGTCCCTTGCTCACATTAGTGGTCTGTATGTCCTTAATAGAAGCAAGACAAAACCTACAGAACTTGTCAACATGAAAACTTTCCTGGAATCCTGCCAGGCCATGTGCCCCTAGATTGTCTGCAGAGACGGTAACAACAGTTCCTTTGATATTTTCCCCAAACTGATCGACATACAAACCCTCTCTTTCAAGTGTCCTTCATTAATGGCTCAAAAAACATGTCATAGCCAAATTCCCTTACATCACTACTCTTCCCCAACATGGCTAGTTGAATAGTGTGCAAATTTGCTCTGAATTGGGAGGGCCAGTTCAAGATCACCCAGTAGACTGCTGTAATCTTGTGCTTTTTACGTGATGTTCCCAAAGGATTGGCGACTTCGAAGTCATCAATATATAGACCAAGTGTTATAGCTACATTCTCATCACAAAGCAGAGGATGCTCTTTGAAATGCTGGCCATCAAAACAAGATGCATAGAAGCCATTTGTGGTAGCATTAGAGAAAGTCTTTTGAACCGTCTCACTATGGCCTAGAAGTTTTTTCAAAACTTCAAGAATAGGAACATAAACAAATGTTTTCTTTTTTGGTCTACTGAATACAAACTCAACTGGTTCAACGACATCAAAATTTTGTTTGTAATATACTTTGCGTTTATGATCAGTAGATAAGATTCCTTTATCAGTGGTAGCGTAAAGAGGATTTGTTCTATGAACAGCTTCAGTGATTTCAGTGATTAAAGATGGGTCAGCTTCACAGTTGTGGTGGCATAAAATATCTTTAATCACCTTTTCTGTGGATGGTTTAGACAGGGATATTATTTAATTTAGACTTTGAAAAATTTGCTGTGTAGCACTTCTAGATACACCTAGTTCTGTCTGCATACAAAGGAACAAAGAAGCCAACTTCTTCTCAAGAATGTGGTCAACATCTTCAACATCAGCAGCTTCCACATGTATATCTCTATCATCTGATGTATCTTCAAAGCATTCTGAAGCAGAATCAAACCAGTTATCGGAGTCTGTACGGTTGACAGTTACAACCGATGACCTATAATCACTTATTGTGTCTTTTTGGTGATGTCTGGACTTGTGGCTATGAAATGTTACATAGACATTAGTTTCAAAATCACAGTGCAAAAATGGGCATTGCACGGTTTCATGCCTTTTCAGATGTGTACCCAGATGTCTGATAAATATTTTTTCAGTACAAACATTGTGATAATCACATTGCTCACATTTAAATGTAGCTTGCACCGTCCTTTTATCAAAATTTGTGTGGACCCTATAAAGATGAGTTTTCAAGGCACCTGGTGTACTGAAAGTGTAGACACACTCAGGGTACAGGCACAACAATGATGCACGTCGGCCTGGGTGCCAGTGCTTGAGCCTGTAGTGTCTCAGAAGCAGATTTTGACTGGGGCAGGTGTATTTACAGTACCTACACTGCATCGAGTGTGCTCTCAAGGTAGATCTGTTTAAGAAAAAACACAAACATGAATGATCAGTTTCATAAAAGGCAAATTGATTAATCAACAGTGAAATTGACAATGAATTTTATTCCTATACTTTTTATATATATTTTTAGTCTATGGCAACTGCTGCACAGCTATTTTCAATAATCATTATCCCCTCCAAACTTTCCATCAGTCATTCTACTACTGTTAAATTGAATTTTTTAAAAATCTTTGATACATTTATACAGCAGTTTAATTTAGTGAATGTTTTCATACCGAACATAACGAAAAGGTAACGTTAGTGAATTTGAACAATAAACAAGGGTTAACAGATAAAGATGTTTTCTGGCTAACGAGGCAACTCAAGTCATATGCACGACTTCCACGTGCAATTTAACTGTGCAGAAAAATCCATCGCAACAAAAGACAAAAACTTAATTATTAAATGTAACTGGATTAAAAATACAACTAGATTTAAATATGCAGTAATGTTGATTTACAAAGAAAAAGCAGCGGTGTCTCTATTTTTACCATCGACTAATTTAGGAATATAGAACATTTTCCAATTAAATAATTAAGGAATATAGAGCAACAATCATCAAAAACCAAATAATAGCACTCACCATAAATATTCCTCTGGATTATTATCACCCACATGCTGTCTCTTCTTTCTTCTTCGGCCGTTTGCTAACCTCTTCTAGATGTTTCTCCCGCATTAAAAAGTATACGTTGACGCACAGCAAGATTGCGCAATGGTGGTCACGTACTGGGGGCGTGGTTTAGCGCGAGAGGAAATGATAACGTTTATCAGAAAACATGCTGATAATTGCTGATATAAATCTAACAATTCAATAAAAAATGAACAGTCCTTACTAAGTTCGCAAGTGAGATGAGAGCATTGGCGCCCACTACACTTGTTAACGAAACTTCACAGTAAAAGTCTTCCTCCAAGGGTTCACAGTTGAGCACAATATACTACTACTAATAGAGCTTGGCAAACTACGTCACTGCGCGTTGCATTCTGGGTAGTCGCCGCCATGTTTTAGGTCACGCTCAGGAGCGTACAACGACAACAAATACAAATCACCAGATGAAAAAACGACTGTATTTACATTAATTTTTTTGAGAACTGCTTGCACTTGCTTAGAATAAATGGAGTGATATTTGAATCTCTTGTGTTCATTGGATCGCTCAGTCTTGTGGCCAGGACACAATATACACGCATAGAAATCACACTTCCGCCTTCTATCGGACCACACACAGGACCAAAGTGATTTCTCTATTGCAGTTTTTAATTACTAAGTGGCACAGATAAATCTGCCAGATAAAATAATAAACACAATATAGATTGATCTCAGCCAGCATATCATCATATCGCCCTGATTTCTTCATGTTAAAGCATTAAGGGATAACATAACAGCATGACCCTCTGTAATGCAGCTCTGAAATTATTAATAATAATAATTATTATTATTATAATTATAATAATACTAATTTTATTATCATTGTAAAATAATATTATTTATACAGTAGCCATACTTTAAATTATAATAATATCAATAATAACAACATAAATAATTTATATAATATATAATATTTTTAATATTATTAATATTAATTATTTTCATTATTTTACAATAATAGTATTAAATTACTATTAATTTACAATTATACTTTAAGCTCATATAACTAAGTTAAATGATATAACTAAGTTATAAATAAGTAAAATAACTAAACACCAATTTTTCTTCACTGTCCCATAACCAAATGGTTGCATTTTATTCTAAAATTTGCATTTGCTTATGGGAGGGCAGTTCCCTAAACGAGATTGACTTAACTCAAATAAATAAGTTAGCAGAATTTTTTTGGTTGAACTTGTAAAGCTTCTTGTTCACAAAACTAATCATTTTAAGTTAATGGAAAAACACCTGGATTGTGTTGAGTAAGTGTATTAAACATAGTTGTACTGACTTTTTCATAGATTTTTGCTGAGCCAACACAACAAAGCCAGTTATTTGAACTTTTTTCAAGTTGGGTTTTTTACAGTGTACCGAAATGTTTTAAGCTGGCTATTATTAAACCTCTTATTAAAAAAACACAACTTGATCCTAGAGAATGTCAATTACAAGCCAATCTCAAATCTCACTTTTATGTCAAAAATACTAGAAAAGGCAGTATCATCACAACTTGACAACTTCACTGTTTTTAGAAAGAAATAGTATCTGTGAGGATTTCCAGTCAGGATTTAGACCGTATCATAGTACTGAGACTGCTCTCATTAGAGTTACTAATGATTTGCTCTTATCATCAGATCGTGGTTGTATCTCTCTATTTGTGTTACTGGATCTTAGTGCTGCATTTGACCATTGCTTTTCACTCTGTACATGCTACCCTTGGGAGATATCATTAGGAAGCATGGCATTAGTTTTCACTGTTACGCTGATGATACTCAGCTCTATATTTCTTCTCGGCCTGACGAAACTTACCAATTCACAAAATTAACGGAATGCATAGCTGATATAAAAAATTGGGTGACCAGTAATTTCCTACTACTACATAAAAAAAAAACTGAGATTCTACTTTTTGGACCAAAACTTCTTCACATAATAACCTAGAATACTGTCTAACACTTGATGGCTGCTCTGTTAAGTCTTCGTCGTCAGTTAGGAACCTGGGTGTGCTCTTTGATACCAATCTTTAATTTGAAAGCCATGTTTCTAGCATCTGTAAAACCGCATTCTTCCATCTTAAAAATATATCTAAACTACGACATATGCTCTCAATGAAAAATGCAGAACAGTTAGTTCATGCGTTCATGACCTCAAGGCTAGATTACTGTAACGCTCTACTGGGTGGTTGTTCTGCTCGCTTGATAAATAAACTACAGCTCGTACAAAATGCAGCAGCTAGAGTTCTTACTAGAACTAGGAAGTATGACCATATTAGCCCAGTTCTGTCAACACTGCATTGGCTTCCTGTTAAACATTGTATAGATTTTAAAATCTTGATAATTACTTACAAAGCACTAAATGGTTTAGCTCCCCAGTACCTAAATGAGCTCTTAATGCATTATAGTCCTTCACGTCTATTGCGATCTCAAAATTCAGGCCAGCTGATAATACCTAGAATATCAAAATCAACCGCAGGTGGTAGATCCTTCTCCTATTTGGCACCTAAACTCTGGAACAATCTTCCTAGCATTGTTCGGGAAGCAGACACACTCTGTCAGTTTAAATCTAGACTAAAAATGCATCTCTTTAACCTGGCATACACATAACACATTATCAATTTATGTTTTCAAATCCGTTAAAGGATTATTAGGCTGCATAAATTTGGTCAGCCGGAACCGGGAGCACTTCCTATAACACCAGATGTACTCGTTACATCAGAAGAAGAATGGTGGCATCTATGCTAATATTAGTCTTTCTGTTTATCCCGAGGTTTACCGTAGTCAACCGGATCTGGGCTGTATCCAGGTGAGATTGAGGACCTACGCCTTGACAGAACGCAGCCCTGAAGTATCAGCAGAGATTGAGTCAACTAGATCATCCATTGTGAAGGCCTCATCGACACGACAGCCAGTGGCACAGCTTCTCAACAAACCGTCCATACCGGCGTGATGAATACTATTCTCAACTGGATTGAACTGGAATAAATACTTTGAATGTTGCGATCCTATCGGACTTATGAAAGCCTGAATCGTAACGAAACACTGTTTGCCAGAGGAGAACTGGCCCCCCGACTAAGCCTGGTTTCTCCCAAGGTTTTTTTTCCCCTATTTTAACACCTGTTAGCCACATGTTTGCCACCTGATGTCACCCGTTGGAGTTTGGGTTCCTTGCCGCTGTCGCCTTTGGCTTGCTTAGTTGGGGACACTTGACATTTAATATTCAACAGTGCTTTGATCTGCCTGCATTGACACCATTTTGCATTGAAGAGCTGCTGTGCAGCCAAAATTATATACCAGTTATCACTGTAAAGCTGCTTTGACACAATCTGCATTGTAAAAAGCACTATATAAATAAAGGTGACTTGACTTGACTTGACATTAGAATGTATGTTTAAAGATTATTTCAGAGGACCGATGGTTCACCTGATGCACAGGATAATCGAAGACGCGAGCGATCCGGATAACGACTGTAAGAGGGAAACCAAGCGTGAAACAAATCTCAAAAAGGAAATAGATGTCGTAAGAGGCCTGACAAATTCATGGCGTTCTGATGTAAAGAGCATGTGTGTTTACACAAAAGAACCAATCTGTGTAATGATGAGAAAAGTTCTGGATGTGATGTCTGAATGTACCGAACAGTTAGAAATTACTGACATCATATGTATGTGTACATTTGTACAGATGTTTGTGTCACACTGCGTTCAAACAATGCTGATGATAATACCATCGGCGAAATTGTTGAAACGCTGGTCAATCACATCCTAGACCGAAACATGATAGCCTGCAGAGATTTTCTTTTCTGGCTAGACCTACAGTAATGTCGTAATTACTGTTTTACTTTATGTATGTAAAGTCATTTCATCAATGTATATTCAACAACTTTGAAATAAAAGACTCACTTGTTGTTATACCATGTCTGAGCACATTAAAAACGGTAATACAAAGCCTCTAACCCCTGGAGGGTAAAACATAGATATATAGCGTTTGAAGTCATTTAAATGTTTTACAAGCTACAATGTTTCAAAGATCTTTGCTCTGCATTCTATACAGTAAAATATAATATAGTATATAAAATGAGTAAGAGTATTGTCACAGACACGCCAGGCTCCAGCATCCACCAATCACAGCGCACACCTTCCCCTGAGTACTAATCACCGCCACCTGCATCTCATCAGATAAGACGTTTCATTAGATAAGACCCTTATTCCTCATCTGGTATCGTTTAAAGCCCTTTGAAGCTGCACTGAAACTATAATTTTGACCTACAGCCGTCTGGAGGCCATTGAGGTCCACTATTAGGAGAATAATCCTGGAATGTTTTCATCAAAAAACTTAATTTATTTTCGACTGACGAAAGAAAGACATGAACATCTTGGATGACATGGGGGAAAGTAAATTATCAGGAAAAGTTTATTTAAAAGTGGACTAATCCTTTAACCCTTTAACTGCCCCACCAAGAAAAAGGCATTTGAGAGAATTTTGGTTTGCATTTTTTATCTCATTATGTCACTAGTAACCACACTCACTGTATTTTATTTCAACACATCCCATAATTTTTTAAATATCGGCCTCTACCAAATGGTTGATACGTCACTTAAAGGTAAAATAATTAAATTCATACACATTATGAAAATCAGAAAATATGAACTATAATACTAATTTATTTAAAACATGATCAAAATAAAATAGTTTCATATATTGAATCTTGTTTATTTATTGAAGTATTTCATAAAATATTTCAGATTTTCATTTTAACACGGGAAATTGTTTTCTTTTTCTTTTTTTAACAATAAACAAAAATAAATAACACAAATAACTAAAAGTAACAAAACAAAAGACATTAAATTCTTTCTGCATTCAAAAACTAAAAACAAAATAGCAAAATATAGTAATATAATGGCATTTTAGGCTTTTATGATCCAAGAAACACGCCATCAAGTGTGGTAGTGCAACAGGATTTTTCTTTTTCTTTCTTTTTTTAGATATATGAACATTTCTCTTCTCAGACAGGGTGATAATCCGGATATTCTATTGGGTCATCAACATCACTGAGATCAGCATCAGAATCTTGGGGGTTTTCTGGGACAAGGGCCTGAAGAGTGCACGTTCTTGTACCATAGAAACTGTTCACATCCATCTAGTAATTGTAAAAAAAGCAACAACAAACACATAAATAACAATCTTACAATTTTAGCAATATCAGTATACCAGCATTTGTCATTTAAGAAGTAATTGCCTCTGATAATTATGATTTCCACAAATTAATTCTATGAATTCATTATATTTACTTCAAAAAATATGCAAAAGTGGCAAAAAAATACATATTTAAGAAATTATCTCAGCATATTTATGAAGAAATAGCAATAGCTGTCATATTCATAGCTAAGAATGATCAGAAGTTTATATTTCTCAGCAAATAGTCCATTCTGACTGCAGAAATGGATGATCTGAAAATATTACCTTAGCTTTTCTGCATTTACCATAAAGTGACAAATCAACCGTTTGGTTGAGCATGTTTTTGAAAAATTATTAAAAACATATAGGGCTGGGCGATATGTAAATTTTTTTTTGCCGATAATCGCCTAAAAAAATATCGCGATATCCAATAATATCGTCTACTCCACGCTGGCCCCGCCCGCGCCATCCCTCGCGTTCGACGTCAAATTCAAAAATGGAGGAAGACGGCTTAATATCCAAGAAAAGATGTTCATCGTTAATTTGGCAATATTATGGATTTAAACCAAATACAAATGGCAAACCAGCGGATCCAACAGAGGCTATCTGCAAGCTGTGCAAGAAACAAGTAAAGGTTAAAGATGGGCAGACCACTAATCTCCACAGCCATATCCAAATACACCATCCAGCAATAGCGACCTCATTTGAGCCCCGCTCTGCAGCCGCATCTCAAAGCGGGAAAAGATGTAGTCTAACTCCGATGGCTGCTGCGTTCGCTTGTGGGAAAAAGTACGACAAATCTAGCTTAAAATGGACACAGTGCACTCTTGCTGTTACCCATTTTCTGGTTAAAGAGATGATGTCTCTTAGTCTTGTGGACAAGGCAGAATTCCGGTCCATGTTGCAAACATTTGACCGGCAATATGAAGTACCCAGCCGGAATTATTTCTCAAGAACAGCTATTCCAGAGCTGTATAATAAAGTGAAAACCGAGGTTATGGCTAACATCAGTAGCGCGGACTATGTCGCGCTTACGACAGATATGTGGTCGAGCAGCAATACGATGACACCTTACATGTCAATTACTGCTCATTATATTGACAAAGACTGGGTACTACAATCAAACTGCCTTGGAACCATTTACGTGCCCGAGAGCCACACAGCAGATTATTTGGCCGATAGTCTTTTGGTGTGTATTAAAGAATGGCGCATCAAAGAAAGAAAAATTTCATGTGTCACCACAGACAACGGAGCTAATATCGTTGCAGCAGTACGGCAGCTAAATTGGCCATGGCTCAATTGTTTTGGGCATAATTTGAACGTCGCCATGAACAATTCACTACAGAAGGAGAAGGCCAGTACAGACAGAGCATTTGGTGTATGTCGGGCCATTAATGGGGCTTTCTCGAAAAGTTGGCACCGAAGACGTGAACTCGTGAGAGCCCAAGAGGAGCTCAACATCCCCCATCACTCTCTCGTAACGGTAAGCTAATAGAATATATATTTTTTTTAAATACATTATATTTTAATATCATTAATATTTTATGTTATTTTGGTAACGCATTAGTTTCATTAGTAAACATTGCTTAACACGAACAAGGCCTAATAATGAACTGCACTTCATTTATTAATCTTTGTTAATGTTAATTTAAACATTTACTAATTATTCAAATCAAAAGTTGTATTTGTTAACATTAGTTAATGAACTAACATGAACAAACAACGATCAGTTGTATTTTTATTAACTAACAAAGATGATCAAATAGCCTACAGTAGCCTATACAAATGTAGGCTGCTCATGGTTAGTTCATGTTAACAAATGAAACCTTATTGTAAAGCATCACCATTATTTTATATATTGTATTTTATTAGGCTATTTTAAATAGGCCTATATAGCCTACATGATTTTTTTTATTTATATATATTTTTTTCATTTTTTAATTATATTTTTATTATAACATCTGTATTTTAATATGTAAAATAGGCTTCAAGACGGGCGTTTTCCCGGTCTTGCGACCAAAGATGGCCTACAATAATTTTCTGACAGTGTCAGAATTTCAGCATGATCAAGCATGTGATCAAGCATGTGTGTTTGCTACTACGACCCATGTCTACTGACCATCCAATAAAAATGCTACATGAAATTAACGAGACATGGCGCTAAAAACGTAAAACTGCTTACCTCAAGCTCTTTTCACCTTCTTCTTTTGCCGCTTCCTTTTTTTTCAGCACACATAAAAACTACAACTGCCAAAGTGTGATTCAGCATGGTCTTTTTGTTTACCATTAGCGCTGTTACGTGTATGGTGCTGTAGAGACGAGGCGTACACGGAGATCCACAATATCGGGTATTTTAATCAAACGAAGGAGAATAACAACCAATACACATATAAACTAACATTAAGAACAGACAAGGAGTGAAGGGAGTGAGTCCATATATATAGGGAGTGCTGACGAGGAAGTCCAGGTGATGATGATCGGTGATGATGGGGAGATGACGAGGGAAGTGAGTGCAGGTGTGGAGACAGGAGGATCATGGGAATTGGAGTCCAAGGAACAAGGGATCTGTGACAAGCGCATGCTGATGAAGTTTTATTCTTCTATAGAAACTTGCATCGTAGCCTACGAGTCAATAAGTGTCATCATTGTACAGTCTACATGCATGTCGTACCCAAGTTTAATAGATCCATGTCGCACAGTGTGATTTGAAATGATCTCATAGGATTGCTAAAAGCGTATCCAGGTAACAATGCTGAAATATCAGAGCAGAGGGCTGTTTCAAAAAAAAAGTGGGGATTAAACTCCAACACCTGACTTGAATGAACCTAACAAATAAGTTGGGGCTAAAGCAGTTTCGTAAAAGGTAATTGAAATCCCACTAATTTGATCCAGGTTTACCTAGTCAAAATAATTGTGCGTTGTCACGGCTGCTGCTCTTTGCTCCTCTTTTGCCATGTGTTGTACTCCCTCTACAGGTGCCCTGCAGTGCTACGGGGTAATCAGGTGGATTGGGTACACTTGTGCACAGGTGTGCCCCTGTCTAGAAAGGCATCCTGGCTTGCTTTCATGAGGGGGGCGATTTCTCCTTACATTAGGACTGAGGTGGAAACTGGTGCTGTCACGTACTTTGAAAGGCTTCGCAGCCGAACTTTAGTGATTGAAAATTTAAAATAAATTTGTTTTTGAAAATGCTGCTCTTGCTCCTCCCTCCTTTCTTGTTCCTCCCTACCTAGGGCGTAACACCGTGCACGCTTTTCTTAAGCAGTCCTAGAGGTCGATCATAGATCACATTGATCCACCATAGCAAACAGCATATAGGCTATTTTGTGCTGTTTTATGTGTTTGAGACATGGGGCCTCATTTATAAAATGCTGCGCAGAAACCATCCTTAATTTGATCTTTCAATCATTTCTCAGATGTGCCTTCGAGTAATTCATAGAATTAACGTACACACAGAAAACAAGCATATGCCTCACTTTCAGATGTGAAATCTATAAATCGCAAATGATCTTGAACTTGCACGCAGCTGAATGGTTTCAGTTCTCCGTGTTGTAAATGACACCTAATTAATGTAATTTACATATAAAAGATCAACAGTCATCGTCCAAATCCTTAGCGAGCTGCAATAATAGCTTAGATTTCCAAAAACCTGCAGTAATCTGACAATGAAAAGTGCATACGTCTGCTCAGACCCTGACGTGGCGCTAAGCACTTTTCCACGTCAAAGACTGTTTTTATAAATATGAGCATTGGTGTGGATTTAAGCGTACGCACACTCTAAGATCAAATCTGTGCGTAAATGAGGCCCATGGTGTTTTCCTAACTTACATTTCACAGTTTTTTCTCCATCTGTAAATGTTAGAAAGTCATGCAAATATTTCCGTTTTGCTGCTAAAATTCTCTTTGATGCCAAAATACTTTGATGCCTGTCTTGGACTTCTCTCTCGCCTTGCCCTTTGAACTCTGTTTGCACCTCTCTGTTTGCTTCCCCTGGATTATTCTTTAGCCTAGCCCTCCTGGATACTGTTTGCCACAGAACGACCAGGGGTGCGTTTCCCAAAGCGAACTATGGTCGCAAGTTCCATCGCTACCAATAGAGTTCAATGGAACTTACGACCATAGTTGGCTAATGATGCTTTCGGGAAACACACCCCAGGCTTGTCCCTGGATTACTCTTCTGTCTTGCCCTTTAAATACATGTATGCCATTGTCAGACCCTTGCCTGTTTTTGACTATGTTTTGGAATAAAGCATATATATATATATATATAATATATATATAAACAACGTTAACCATCATTTGATATACAATATAATTTAATACATTCGTAGGTCTATATTGTATAATTTATCACTGTAGCCTTATTTAATTTGATTTTCTGTATACTGTATATTTATTTTTGGACTGATAGTGGTTAATAAAGTCAAATAATTGTATGTGAGGGAGTCAGCGGTAATACCATTGCATTCCTATTGGTCAGTGTTAGAGGAGCTCAGCTTTGCCTGACAGTTAGCTTGCCCTGGACCAGGTTAGTTTCCCAGCATAAGTTGCCAGATTAACAAAGTTCAAACTAAGTTTGTTTTATGAAACAGAATCCACCGACAATAAGTCTGACTAACCAAAATAAGCCTAGCTTGTATTCTAATCTTATTTTATGAAACAGCCCTCTGGTTTCATACCAAAGCCAGAATTTTTGTATTGAGCCAACCATTCTTTATTACATAATATTAATAATAATAAATAATATTATTTGCAATTTCCTGGCATTCAAATTGAAAGTCTTCATTAAAGAGTTAAAAGCCATGAACCAAACCAAACAGCTATAAGGTAAATAATAACACTACAAACTTTGATTTGAAGCAAAAAGTATTTGAAACTAAAATCCCAAGCATTGCAAATTACATAATGGAATTAAAAATAACAAATATAAAACTACTGATTTAAAGATGTTGATTGTGTATACAGAAACAACATATTGCATTGCAAAATATGCATGCTGCTGGGAAAAGATGGTTGCGTGAACGCTTTTGTCCTCTCCTGATCAGTTCAAATCCTCAAATAACTCTATATCTAGGTGTTCATATTGTCTAAATAAGTAATTAATTGACTATTTAAGATTGTGTCTTGAACTTTTGGGAATTTTGGACAGTTTGGAGTTGCATTATGGCTGATAATACGCGTCAACGCAACAAGAAGGACGCAGACGGTGAACAGTCCTCTTTAATGAATGAATTGCGTGCGCTAAGTGTTAAAATGGACAATATGCAGACCAAAATGGACAGCATGCAAGTAAAAAAAAAAGCCAAAAGAAGTTTGGAGAAATTAATTTTGGAAAAAGATTTCCTCCTGCAATGATGTCTAAATGAATGGGTTAATGCCTTTAGTTTGAAATATAAAACACCCAAAATGTGTACATATAAGTAATGGAAAAGAGGCTTTTAAAAGTGAGCTGGAGAAGGCAGTCAACGAAATGTGCAACAACATGGATTTGGAAGTCAGTATTTTAAGTTCCAGAATGGAAAGCATTGAAACGAAAATGAACACAAAGGAGGTGCGGGGCAAGCCCTTTGATTCAGATGTCTCATTGGTTATTGTCGGGCTGCCGCAAGCAGAAGGGGAAGACGTGGAGGCCAAAGTTAAAGAGTTGTTGCGCGAGGGGTCTGCGCTGTGACCCGGTGCCAAAGCTGGTGGCCGTGGAGCGCGTAAGGCCGAGAGGTCGACAACCAGGGCTGGTGAAAGCGGAGCTCGAGACAGTACAGGACAAAGTGGGTGTGATTCGTAGGAAGTCTAAGCTCAAGGATCACGACAACTACCGAATGTATGTATCGTCTGCGAAATCGCACGCGGAGCGGCACATGGATTTCAATCTGCGAACTCTCCTCCGAGAGATTCCATCGGCAAAGGATTACTATTTGGCTGGTAATGGGAGGCTGATTAAACGTTCGGAAAATGATGCGGAAAGAGGGCCACGGGTGTGACGAGATTACGCCCAGCCTGTAAGTACTGACTTTGTTTTGGTTCTTTGGAACGCATCTTCTCCTTTCGCTGGAGCCAGATAAAATCTCTTTAAATGAGTCTCATCTATATAATTTTGTACCAGAGCTTGATGGCTTTACCTGGATTGCCCTGCAAATACGTCCAGTTGGGGCCCACATGGGCCTCGCTTGGGCTAGTTGGGCTTCGGCTGGGCATGGGCTCAGAGTGGGCTTTGTTGTTGGGCCTCGCATGGGCAGTAGATTGGCTAAAGGGCTCCATTCAAAATTGATTGTGTCAGACATGGATGCTATTTTTAACAATATAGGCTCTGGGCTAGGTCCACTTTTTATACAAATTTTATTAGATTAGCTGCTGTCTGTAACTTTTTTTGTTTTAAGATTTACAAAAATTATATAATGAGACAACATTTATTTTCAATCCATCCATCCAACAATCCATTTTCCTAACCATGTTTTTGACTTACCCCGAATCATTATACATTTATAATAAGTGTTTATATTGGGACTATTTCAGGCCGGTCAAGTAGGAATCGCTGCGGAGGAGCAAAGTCCCTGCGTGACTCATCATAGACATAAACAGGAGAAGTAGCTCCGGCTGCAGTGTTCTTCCGCAAGACGAATTCTGTTTATTAACCGCTAGAGCGCCAAATTGCAGACTGCAGCTAAACAGTTGTCTTAAGAACGTTGTAAGAGTTTCAAAAGACAAGTTTGCTAACGGTTTCCCCACAAAATGTTCAAGCAGTGCGCACTCTGTGCAGCGCACATCTGGAAAGCTCCACCCCCATCACCGAGCAAAAGAATCTGCCCAGCAACAACTTTGCCGCCTTTTCAGTAGTTCTATCTGCTGTCCGTTAAGGATCCTCGAGTTCAGCGGTGTCGTGTGGACAAAAGGCAGGTAAGAGTATAATAAACTTGGGAATGATTTTACTGCATGATGTTAACCAAAAGCTTTTTTGGAAAGTATTAGTTACGAGGATAGGAACACTAGCTTTTAGCAAATGTTTGTGCATTAGCAAATGTAGATTAAACCTGGTTAAAGCGTTGAACAGACGACTTTAATTTATTAAGTCAGTAGAATTTGAGCTTGTTTTGAGTGGTTGACTTAAATATATTGTTTAGAAGTATTTGGTTGTAAACTTCTTAGCAAGGCAGTCGAACAGGTATTAGCAAGCTGTTAAAAAAGCTGTAAAATGCCCATTTCTCCGCTTTTACCAGCTGGTGGAATTTTAATGTTTGCACTTGTTGCATTTACAGTTAAAGCAAAAACACTGATGAAAGTCCATGTGAATGGACACATGGACTCCATCCACCCTCATATCTGTGCTGACACCTCAACCGCCTCCATCCACCCTCAGATCTGTGCTGACACCTCCACGGCCTCCATCCAACCTCAGGTCTTCACCTCCACTGCCTCCATCTGCTAGGCCTACACTTCCACCCCCTCTGGGTAACCTTAGATTGCCCGATGTTTCAACCCATCACCACGTCACCAGAAACCCCTCAAAGACAAATCAGGGACATCATGTTTGTTCGCATCTTAACACTCCTTGAGGAGATTAAAAAGACACAAAAAATCCAAGGGAGGATGTTACAAATGCTTGTACCACAGCGTGACAACATTAGCACCACCGTCTCTTCTACCCCAGAGGGTTTTCCCCTAAAGACAGTTAGGGATGTGGAAATCATGGAAGAAAAACTGGCAAACCCAAACTTCATGTCCGAACTGATATGTATGTTAAGTCTAGGGTAGTGCAACTCAATTCAGTTTTATTGGGGGGCTAGCAGTGAATTTGATCTGAAACTTCCCAGGTGTGCTCACACCCATGCTTCTGGAAGTTCTTTCATGTTTAGTGGTTTACTCCAGTGAGCAATATACTGTAGATAATTTTGCTTTGTATTGCCTTTGTTCCCCCTCAGGTTGCAGCTGTGACTGACATAGGGAGGGCAACTGTTGACAAGGCCACAAGAAGGATGATGACCTTCCTCCTAGACCATGGCCTATCCAGGCAGTACAACTTTGTGGGCTGAAACGGGAAGAGAGAGTTCAAGGCCTTAAAACTGTATGAAGTAATATGGTAGGTGTGCATGTGGATAATGTTTTAAGTTGTACCGATACTAGAAAGGTGTCACAATACCCCAACGTTATAAACATTATTTATTGTGTATGGAGCGTTTGTTGAGCAGTGTGTTCGCATATGTCTCTCAGTTGCCTAACTTGTGTGTTTAAGAGTATGTGTGTAGTTCTAATAATAATCTTAATTTATATAGCACTTTTCTTTACATAGTTGTCTTTACAGTCCTGGCTGAGAGTTGTGTTGGCACTTTAAATATGTTTAAAGATGCAGAGAAGGCGGTCTCCAAGTGGCTCATTGGTGCTAGGGACCGGGGGGGTAATAGACAGGCCCGACAGGCAACCTCTCAACAAGGACTTCAGGCTTCAGGTTCATTTGAGGTGGAAAGTAGCTAATCCTGTCTATAACAGTGAGGGAACACTGAGCAAAAGTTTTCTTAATGAGAGTTTTCTTAATGTTTTTCTTAATTTTACTTAAATAAAAAGGTAATTAATTGTATTACTGGTCTTGTTGTTATTGTAGCTTGTTTAACCCAAGGTGTTTGGGTTAACACACACACACACAACTATTACATATGACGGGTTCGGGTACTGGACCTGAGTGTAATAATTGTAGGTGCTATGAAACTTAACTGTGTCCTCCTCCTAACTGGGCCTGCTGTATGTGTGTGTGTGTGTGTGTGTGTGTGTGTGTGTGTGTGCATCTCTGTGTGTGTCTGTGCGCCTGTATGTGTGCGTGTCTGAGCGTAGGTGTCTGTGTGCGGGAAAGTTGTCTTTCTGCACCTGCACCTGCACTGTTTTCTATTCCCACACAAAGTTACAAAATTGTTACATTTCAAGCACTTTCACCTATTCTGATTAAGTTCTAAGAAATAGTCACTAATAATGATAAAATCTTTTCTATTTTGTTTTACTATTTTTTTATTGAATTTCCTTGGTTTTCACAAAAAACGAAAACGATCATAAATGCGATCTCATAGGGTTAAATGGCGTATATGAACCATGATGTATATATCATTGGTAATTGAGCTAAAGTAAACATCTGTTAAGTATTTTTTACATGAATTGTTATGGCTGTATTGATTTAAAAGCCTAATAATATGGTGGGTCCACCAGACCCGGTAATATTGGCTGTGTAAAAAAATATGAACATGGGTTAAAGAACTGTATGGGCTGACTGTAAATAAGTCCCCAAAATGAATTTGTTAGCCCATAATAATAATGGTTATTACCCTTATGGGTAGAATAGCAGGGTCCCATGATCAGCCCACATGGGGCCCAGGTAGTGTGGGCCCCAGATGGGAGAAACCTGGGTTGCCCATGTGGGTTTTAGCTAGGGCCCATGTGAAGCCCAACTTCAGCCCATCTGGGCTTGCCCACATGGGGCCACCATTGAACCCCCGGACAAAATTAACTGGGCCCCATCGGGCCACTCACCAGCCCATATCCAACCCTTATGGGCCCCACATGGGTGTGTTGGCAGGGTGGGCACAACCACGCTGTGCACAAAAGAGCTGTTAAAGGCTCCGGTGGTGTGGGTGTTTTTGTTAAAAACACTATTTTGGATAATTTTTCAATGAGAATTGACAAGGCTTATGAGGGAATACTTTGTTTACGCTTTGAGCACGTTGTGTCACGATATTCGTTTATAGTAATCTCCTGTTATTTGTCCCCTGAAACCTCAACATAGGGTCGTAATGCGGATCTTTTCTTTGCTCATTTACTTTCATTAATATATGCGGCTGATGCTGACTCCGTTTACATTTGTAGAGATTTAAATAGTCGCATTGTGCACCTCAAAGATTATGTTGAGGAGGATGACACAAGCTCAAATAAACATGGGGAAACGTTTGTTGAATTTCTTAAAGATTCTAAATGTTGCGTTTTGAATGGAAGAGTAACCCCAGAAAATGACATTGAAAATGATTTTACTTCTATATTTGTCAGAGGTAAAGCTGTGGTTGATTACATTGTGACGCCACATGTTGATTTAAATACCTGTGTAGAATTTAGAATTTTTGGGTCTAGTAGAAAAAATGAGCAGCAGGTGATAAACCTGATAGATGATAGAAGTAGGCTCCCTGATCATTCTGTGCTATCCCACTAAACATTGGACGTCAGATAGACGTGCAGATCATGTCTACATTAGGTCCGTCGGTCCATGACCATTTCTGAACATCTAATCGACGTCCAAACTAGGTCCACTATTTGGACGTCCAACCATGACCCAACTTGGACGTCATCTTGATGTTCAACATTTGACCTTTGAACTGGGTAATTTATTTGGACGTCTATAACAGGTGCAGGAAATTTACATGATTAATATGTAATATTTGTTTTATAGGGTCTATCAACATGATTAATACATGAAGAGTTCAGATTTGAATTTGAATTGGTAAAACTGCCTTCCGTTACAATGCCCCTTCAACCTGGAATGCTTTGCAAAAACAGTTGAAGCTAGGGACTATTATATCTCTTAATGATTTTAAATTATATGTCACAGAAACCTTCAGCTATAAGTGTGATTGTATATAGGCTGCTGTTCTGTTTTGTTTTCTGCCGGTCCTGGTTATGATATTGTGTTATATTTTGTTTGTTGTTGTATTTAACTTTTGTTTTGTTAGGTGTTGTTGTATGGCNTTTTTTTTACATTTTCCTGTTTTTCTTTAACTGGTTTATTTAAAGTAGCCTAATCAAGTTATTTCTTTATGCATACATGTATTTTTGCATGTATCTGTTTATTTATTTGGAAATTGCAATTTGTGGGAAATTATAGTTCAGAAAATAATTTCATGGTAGCATATATTAGGCCTATCCTCCTTATTTCTAATTTAAAAAGAACCAACAGCAGCTAAAGGACAGGCGAGGACAACTCTCTATCAAGGGCTTTGGATTTCAACCAAAGAGATGAAAACCAGTCAACATCACTCTGATTGGTCGAGGCAGCACATCATCATAACCCAACCAGTAAACGCCACTCTGATTGGCCGAGGCAACACGGCAGGCATTTCGCGCGAGTGTTCAACCATTGCAAAATGATGGCACAGCTTTTCAGCCTGCAATGTAAAAAAAATCTGTAATTTTACTGAATTTTACTGTTTTATTTTACAGATTTTTCCTATAGTTTGAATATTCTGTAAAATTACAGAAATATAATGTAAATTTACATATCCGCTGTAAAATAATGTGAAAAACATGTAACTGTGAAATAACATAAAATTTCCGTTTTTTTATTGGACTTAATCACTACTCTGACTGTTCCGCTTGTCAAAGTAGTTCTGCTGCGTTCAATGTTTCGTTTTGTTACGAATTTCTTTTCATAATATCATCTCGTAATATAATATAATCATACATTCTTTGTTGAAATACACGGACATTTCAACAATGTAGAGTTTAAATATTCGAACTGAAGGAATTCCCGCCCGGCGCAAGGATACAGTCTCTTCAGCAGCACACGGGGAGTCACGTGGAGCTGACTGGAATCACTCGGCCGTTAGGATTGCAGCTGTTCGTGGATGTGAAGCAAAAATAAGCAGGTAAAATACACATTTTCTAAACTTCTCTCTATTATTATATGTTTTTTTTAGCATTTTGAACTGTCCGAAAGCATGAGTCGTTAAAGCAATGACTGTGTGTGTTTTAATGTTTCAAACGGTGCGGGCCGGTAATCATTTAAAATGTTTATGATGTTTAAAATTACGTATCAGTTGACGGTAAAGTGTAGTTTTGTTATTTACTTGACATTATGAAAGTCCTAACATTAATCCCTTATTTTGTTTAGGCTTTCTGTTGCATTTTGTTTCCACTGTAAGGTAGGCCTAACGTTACTACCATTTTTCCATCTGAGGAAAAAATTTACTTTGCCAAACAGCCGACGACGAGTAGCGTGGATTTATAATTTTTTGGGGATTGAATCTACATGAATTTTAATAAGCCGTTTCTTTAGATTATGGATTTGTAAATTAATGTGTCCCATGCACTCATCTCTCTCTCTGCAGATAAATTGTGTGAGTTTCTGATATAAAAGACATGGTGAAAAGGTGAGAGATGCACCATTTAAAGAAAATAATTGCTAGAATTTATGTTTTTATGTTTTATTTCTCACAAAATAAAATATTTGCTCGGCTTTTAAACAGACTACAGTTGGTCCAAAATGCGGCAGCTAGAGTTCTTACTAGAACCAGAAAGTATGACCATATTAGCCCAGTTCTGTCAACATTACATTGGCTCCCTATTAAACATCGTATAGATTTTAAAATCTTGCTACTTACCTATAAAGCTCTAAATGGTTTAGCTCCCCAATATCTAAGCGAGCTCTTGGTGCATTATAGTCCTTCACGTTTATTGCGATCTCAGAATTCAGGCCAGTTGATAATACCCAGAATATCAAAATCAACCGAAGGCGGCAGATCCTTTTCCTATTTAGCACCTAAACTCTGGAACAATCTTCCTAGCATTGTTCGGGAAGCAGACACACTCTGTCAGTTTAAATCTAGACTAAAAACACATCTCTTTGCTCTTGCATACACATAACACATTATCAATACATAAACATTTTTTCAAATCCGTTAAAGGATTGTTACGCTGCAATAATTAGGTCGGCCGGAACCGAGAACATTTCCTATAACACTAGATATACCTGTAGATCAGAATAAGAATGGCATCTACGCTAATATCAGTCTCTCTGCTTATCCTGAGGTTTGCCGGGTGCTGGACCCAGGCCGTATCCAGATCAGATGGAGAACCTGTGCCTGGACCTGACTACAACGTGGCCCAGGAGACAATGGGCCTACAGATCCAGTTCTGGCTGCATCTATAATTCAGATTTTTAATCTCCGTATCCGCTTACATATATTTATATATATAATCTATTTTTAATCCCTATAATAAAACTGTATAATTCAGATTTTGATCTCCATATCCATTTACATATATTATATATATCTTCCAAGGGGTTTTTTCCCTCCTAGGACTTTTTTCCCAGTGTTACCACACTGGGTTTTTCTCCTAGGGGGTTTTTTCCACCCCTGGGAGTCAGCCGACATTGGCTTAATGTAGCACCATCTTGTATATGTTACATATTACCACGCTTGCTTGTACAGCTTATTTTTAACCACTTATCTTTTTTCTGTGCTTCTAATATGTAAAGCTGCTTTGAAACAATTACCAATTGTAAAAAGCGCTATATAAATAAATTTGACTTGATTTGACAAAAGTATCTCTCTCTCTCTCTCTCTCTCTCTCTCTCTGCAGATAAGTTGTGTAAGTTTCTAATACTTAGTTTTTTTACACCTTCGTATGCATCTCCAGTTATCACCTGCTGCTGAGACAATCAAATGGAGTTTTTGGAAAATGATCTAGTCCCATTTCAGAAGGTGGCATACTGTTCCAGATCATTTTGCAAAAACTCCATTTGATTGTCTCAGCAGCAGGTGATAACTGGAGATGCATACGAAGGTGTAATGCATTTCCTGTTGAAACTAGAAGTTGAGCCAAACAAAGCTACAGGAAAATTAACTGGCACAGAAAACATGTCCTCCACCCTCTGGAAACATGGGACCACAGTTATAGAAGTTATAAAAACGACGTCCAAAATAATTCTAAATTTGATGTTGAAAAGACGTCCACATATGACCACATTTGGACTATAAATAGCCCTTACACAGAGGTCCCACGGCCGTCAACATTAGACGTGCGAAAGATGTCGAAAAAAGACATCGCCTGGCGTTACAAAACCTTCAATGGACCGAATTTGGACGTCCAAAAATGTCACATTGCGCAGTGGGATATTTACGTTTTAAAACACAAGAGGCAGGCTTTACAAAAAGCATATATTTTTGTTTGAAAAGTAAAAGTCCAATGAGAAAGTTGTATGATAATTTTCTGGAGTCTGAGGTCTGCTATAAAGTTCTGAATGACATTGCAGACCAATTAGAGAATGGGAAAAAAACACAGGAAAATGTGAATCATTGCTATGAATGGCTTTGTATGACTCTACATAGAGAAATTGATAAATATAGACCCAAACGAAGCAGAAGAGGCAATAAAGAGACATACAAAATCAAACAACCCTATTGGAATAATGAACTACAAAGTATGTGGCTAAATCTTCGCATGGCAGAGAAAAAATATTTACAATGCAAAGAACAGATTTTGAAAGATCTATTTGTTGTATTTAAAAACCGTCAGAAAGATTTTGATAAAACGTTGAGATTCTATAAAAGACGCTTCAGGAGAGGAAAAGCTCTCCAGTTACAACAGCATCTACAGAGTAACAATTCACAGCAGTTCTGAAGAGAAATTAACAAGCTTGGACCGAAAAGGAAAAAGCCAATTCCACATGAGATTGTCACAGACACAGGGGAATCTATATTTACAACAGAGCAAGTGATAAGCAGATGGGAGACAGACTATATTAACCTGTTTGCATGCAACAGCACCCATCAGTTTGATGATGAGTTCTTAGTAAATATCTGCAGATCTAAAATGCTGCTTGAACATAAACGTCCATTTCTGCCCTTCACTAATGACGTCTTAAATCGTGAGATTACTGTGGAGGAGGTGCAGACTGTTATTGAAAAGACTAAACCATATAAAGCTGTTGGTGTGAATGAATTGTCTAATGAGGTCCTTAAATGTCCTAAGTTGTTAAAGACTCTGCATTGTTTATTTAAATATTGTTTTCAAAGTGGTTTTATACCATCAGTGTGGTATAAGTCTATAATCCAGCCTATCCCCAAGTCTTCTCAAGCTGACCCAAGAGTCCCCATGAATTACAGAGGCATCAGTCCGATAAGTACAGTTTATAAAGTGTTCTCTGGCATCCTCAACAATCAGCTTTGTGAATTTCTAGAAATGAATAAAATCTTGGTGGATGAGCAGAATGGATTCAGTAAAAACAGAGCATGCATCGACCTTACATACGATACATTTTTTTTTTTTTGCTCTCTCAGAAGCAGCCTAAAATGCTTTATAACCTGCATATATTCACCTCTAGCACGATGGTTTGATACTGTAAACGACTTCATTGTTTGATGTTGAATGATCATCAAACAGCAAAGTACAGACTGATTTAGATGATCGTTTGTTCTTTTAACTTTTGCTGGTTTGAGTCACACGCACCTTCATTAGTAAAGATCAAAAGAGATTCACTTTGCATAATAAAAATGTGCACCTTGGATTTATTCAATTGTGTTCAACAATCGCTAAATTTCAACTGGATTGTGTAGCCCCTTTCCACAGTCTTTAGAACCCAGGGAGAAATATTTGGCAGTAGTTTCCATGCTGTCAAACTCTCTGCAAGGGGCACCAATCTTGATGCTTTGTTTTTCTGGGGGATGTTAAATGTTCAGAGAACTGAACATGTAATATTTCACTGGAAACCACTGCTCCCCAAAACACAGATGGCAGTAGAGATTGAACAGCGGCTCTGACAGTGAAGGAGCTTCTGAACTTAGATAAAACTTTTTGGGCCCCCTCCCTAGGGGCTCACCCCCATGGTCCTGGGCTCACCAGCCTCAGGACTTCTTTTTAGCTGTAATGACCTCTCTTACGTCCGGTTTCCTCCTGGGCTGCTGAGAGTGACAAGTCGCTCCCCAGTCCCTACGAGGGGAAATTTGTTGTATAAATGTTTTTTTTAATTTAAATTTAAAAAGTACCAGAATATTTAAAACTAGAAATGTCAGTAATATTTTAATATTAATCTGAGAATAGCTTTATTTTGTACATTTTGTATTTTATTTTACAGTAATCAAAGGTTAATCAAGGCCACAATCCAATCTTTATTTCATGTGGTGTGTTTAAACATAAATCCCAGGTTTACAGAAGTTTTATTTTTCAAATTTTCAAATAGCCCCATTTGGAGCAGACATCACAGTTATGTCACTTGCAGCTGCACGCGCATAGTGGTTGCAGAAAAATTGAGGTAGGAAGTGGAAAAAATGTGCAAAATCCACAGAATAAGAGAAAAAAATTGTTGTGCCTCTTGATGTCGGAATCGGAATGCAAGAAATATAGTCTTCATTTTTATAGAATAAAATATAGAAGCCTTCAATGTGGTCATGGCGATCAGAGATCGCTTCCACATTTTCCCTCAACGTTGATTCCTTAAGCCCCTCTTCCAAAAGGGACTGAAGAAAAGACAAGACTGAGGATATGTCACATGAAACTGCATTGATACCTTTTGACTGACACCAGCGACTGAATCTATCCCATCGGCTAGCATAAAGCACTACAGTAGGAAGGGGCTCTGGCTGCTCGCAATGTCATCAGGACCCCTTGTCCTAGAGTCCCTGATGGCTCCCGTCCAGAGGCCAAACATGCATGTTGTATATCCCCGGGTTGGGGTGCCAAATCTGCCCCTGAGCCTGGGAGAGCATGTCCTGTCGGAGTAGGAGATGCCATGGGGGACCCCTGAGCAATGCTACCAGATCTGGCATCCATATTTGGTGGGGCCAATTTGGAGCTACGAGCATGACTTTGGCTTGTGAGTCTCGCACCTTGGCAAACACTACTTCCGAACCTGGCCCAAATGACTTGCACAATCTCTGGGTGCAGCCTCCATTCTCCTAGCTTGGGACCTCCCCTTGATAGGAGGTCGGCTTCCACATTGTCCACCCCTGGAGCATGTAAGGCCCTCAGGGACAGACCCTGTCCATGTGCCCATAATAGGAGCTCTGATGAAGTGATGGAGAGCTTGTCTCCCCTTGGTGGTTTATGTAGGCCACCACTGTGGAACTGTCTGTGCGCACAATGACATGTTTTTTTTTCTGAAGTTCGGGAGAAAGTGCTTCAAGGCCCTGTGCACTTCCTCCATTTCCAGTAGGTTTATATGAACTCCAGCCCAAGAGGCCTCCCAGCTGTTGTAACGGCCGCATGTGAAGTAACCCTAGAGAAACCACCTGAGAAGCAGCTGCCATCAGACCGAGGAGTCTCCGGCCACACCTCACTGATGTCTGATGTTCTCCCATCAAATTAGATATCTATGGGATATCTGCTCCCTCAGAATCAGAACCCTCTTGAGGGTAAGACAGGCTCTCATGGTCATAGAGTCCAGAACCAAGCCCAAATACATCACCGTCCTACATGGAGTCATGCAGCTCTTCTCCTTTTTCAATGTCAGGCCTAATCTGAGAAGGTGTGACAACACCTCCTCTGTATCGCTCCTCGCTTGCTGTTTAGCTGGGACACATATCAACCAATCGTCCAAATACTTCATAATGCGAATTCTCCTCCGACAGAGAGGAATTAGTGCTGCATTCATGCATTTGGTAAAAGTTCGAGAAGCAAACAACAGGCCAAAGGGAAGAACCTTGTATTCATACGCGTTGTCTTAAAAGAAAAAACTGAGGTACTTTCTGTGATCTCTTTGGATGGGAATGTGAAAATAGGCATCTCGGAAGTCTACTGTATTGAACCAGTCCCCCTGCCTTATGTTCATTTTAGATTGAACCGATTGAACCTTTTCAGATTCAAGATGGGACGCCAGCCCTCATCCTTTTTTGGAATGAGAAAGTTGATAAAACCCCAGTCCTACTGACTCCGAGGACAGGAGTGTTATTGCTCCTTTCTGCAAGAGCGTTGAGACCTCTGCCGAAAGGGACTGGCACTCTGCATTTCCTTTCAAGACTTTTGGAACAATACCCCGGTAACATGGTGGTTTGGCTCTGAACTGGAGCCTGTACCTTGATCTTAGAGTATTGAGTACCCAGGGGCATTGGGTACACTAAGCCCAGTGAGCTAGATGCTGGGGTGTAAAGTGTGATGCCGGAGGATGGTAACTGTCAGCGCTTAGCCTGACATCCTGACAGTGGTCTGTCTGCCTGTTCCATTGGCTGCTGCTGTCTAAAAGAGCGTTGATTGCCCTTGTTCAGGCTTGTGAAGAGGGGTCCAATCCATCCCCTCATAGATGATTAAAATCCCGAGTGGAACGGCAGACTCGGAGAGGGTTGGAGCGGCAGGCTCGGAGAGGGCTGGAGCGGCAGGCTCCATCCCCTCAAACGTGATTAAAATCTCCACTGGTACTGGAGAGGGCTCAGTGGAGATTGGCGGCTGGAGCAGAGGGCTCGGCGGCGGCGGCTGGAGCAGAGGGCTCGGCGGCGGCGGCTGGAGCAGAGGGCTCGGCGGCGGCGGCTGGCGGCCGGGAGTAGGCAGGACCGTTGAAGCGGTATGTGCAGGGTTCTGGGGCGAGGTGAGCTGGCGAGGCTCGATAGGCTGCTGATGGGGCTGGACAAGGACTACACTGGTTCTCTAGAAGTTTGTCTACTTCATATTTAGAACCATTTAAAAGGAGAACTATATTTAGAGAATCGACTAAGGAGAAATTACAGGCTGGTTCGTTATAACGAATTACATCCTTGTCCAGTCCCATCAGAAACACAGCATTAAGACAGGCGTCAGGCCAGCTCACCAGATAACATACCTCCAAAAACTCCTCCACATACCTCTCCAACGACCTGCCACTCTGCCGCAAACAGCATAGCCTTTCGTCCGCCCGGAGAGAGTCGGGGTGCAAGGGAGTCAGGAAAATCCCCATCTTGCAATTGTGGAAGCCCTGCGGTATTGGTCTGTTCTTCTGTTACGCGCTGGTGTTGAAGAGATGAGTCGTTCACGGACTTCCACAATGAAAAGGGATTTATTAGTACAACGAAGGGATAACACATCCAAACACAGTTATCATACAAAAGAACAGACAAGGAGTGAAGGGAGTAAGTCCATATATATAGGGAGTGCAAACGAGGAAGTCCAGGTGAAGATGATGGGGAGATGACGAGGGAAGTGAGTGCAGGTGTGGAAACAGGAGGATGATGGGAAATGGAGTCCAGGAAGACAAGGGATCTGTAACAGGCTGCTTCTGATGGCGGCCAAAAAACCTCCCTTGGTACAACTAGGGCTGCATCTACTGCTGCACAATCCTGGTCAGAAACATTTGCTTGTGATAACCACACCTGGTGGCGCGCTTGGACCATTGAAGCCATAAACTGACCTAGGGATGCACCGATCCAATATTCAGATTGGGTATCGGCTCCGATACTGCCATTTTTGCCGGATCGGGTATTGGCTGGACGGGACCGATCCAAATCTGATACTATGCGTGTACTATTCTGTGTTATTGTTAAGCTCCACAAAAGGCACAAAAACATTGAAAAGCACCATAAAGTTTATGTGCACTATATTCCAAGTGTTCTGAAGCCATTCCATCTGCACTGGCCCCTCGGATCAGCATGTCAACTACTCTCAGCATTTCTGAAAATTCATCGCTGGGAGCAGCAGCCCCCAAGTCCTGTAACAAGCCCTCTAAATAGAACAACAAGAGGGAACTTGTACCAGGAAGCCTTGCTGCCAAGGCTGATGCGTGATAAGCTTTACGCAGCTGAACATCCACAGCTCGGCAGCGCTTGTTTGGTCGGGTTGCATCTCTACCTGCTCTTGCCGTAGCTCCATCCAACATAGCTTAGGCCCCACCAGTGGCACTGCGACCAGGCCACAGCCATCCACACCTGACACATTAGCTAACTGAGTTTTGGGTAAAGCAGTAGTGCTAGGTGCCTTCCAAGAGGACTGTAGCTCTTTCATAAAATCAGGAAGGATCAGTAGTCCTTCTGATTTCCGACGTTGAGAGCCTCTGTCGAAAACAGATGTCATTGGCACTGCCGAAACAGGCACTTGAGCTCTCTCTGCTGCTCTAGAATTCAAGAGGAGCTGGATATGAGGCTTGTGACATATCCTCATCTAGCTCAGAGTCTGTAAGATCTTCTGGATCCCTCCTTGGAGGATCCTCCCCCTCATCCCACGTCTCTGAAGCTACCAAGGACAGCTCATCAGGTTGGCGACGAGCACGCTTTGTCGCTGGTTTCCCTGTATCCATCACATCAGCTGGCAACTGACATGCATGCAAAAGCCCCTGCAATGTGTTTTGCATTTCTTGCATTTGACGTTGCAGATATTCAACATGCTCCTCCACATGCTTGACCTGGTGGGTATGTTTCTTTCCCTCATCCTGACTGACTTCTTGGCTGGTTGGAACCGCTGGAGGTGAATTACTCTCTTGCATTTTATCCCTTCATTTACATTTACATTTGCATTTATGCATTTGGCAGACGCTTTTATCCAAAGCGACTTACATTGCATTATACTATACATTTGTATCTGAGTATGTGCAATCCCTGGGATCGAACCCATGACCTTGGCATTGCTAGTGCCATGTTCTAACCACTGAGCTACAGGAAATATGCCAGAAGAACATAGAAATATGATGCAGCTTGAATAGCTTTCTCTCTTAGAAGAGGCTCTCAGTGCCATTTTTTTTATTATATATATATATTATTTATACATATATACACATATATAAATTAATATAATGTGATATTAGATATATATAATATATATATAATATATATACAGATATCTTTAACGAGGCAGTATTATATTAATCAGAACACGAGTAGTATTCGTTCTTATTATGAACGAAGAGACTCTCGGCGGCTGCTTTTCACTCACCAGTTCAATGACGTTCCAATGCCCAAAACGGTAACTTACTCCCACCCGAAAGAGGTTCCGATCAGTTTTTCTCTTCTAAACTCACTACAGCTCCGCTCTTCTAGGAGGCAAAAAAGAGAGTGTGCAGGCAGCAATGCAACTGTATTTATAGAGCAGAGGTTCCCAAACTTTTCAGCCCACGACCCCCAAAATAACGATGCCATTAACTCGTGACCCCCACTATCTTCGGTGGTGGTTAAAGTATACAAACGTTGTGCTCATTGGCACAATGGCCTTTTTCACACATACTCTGTTTGCAGTGCATATGCGGTGCATATTTTTTTCCCATGCACATATTAATGGATTAGAGCGTTCAAACTGCACACGGATGCGGTCTGGCAGTGCGTTACAGGAGCGGTACGTCTGCAGCAGTGCAGCGATCATTTACGCACAGTCTTTTGCTGCGCTGCACTGCACTAAATTAAAATGATAGCGCACTGTATGCTTTAAAATAAACATGTATTGACACGAAAAACTAGTAATTTCACCATAGATGCGTTTCACAAGTTCGCCTGCCCATTAAGTCTGAATGGTTAATGGTAAAACAAACTTGGCTTGCTGTCCTCGAAGGAGGCTCGAACCCGAGGCTCGGCTCGAGCTCCAAGTGAAACCCCCCTATAACAGTACTGCATAGAGGGAGAATAAGAGAAATAGAGGAGGAGATGGGGAGGAGGAGGGAGGCTGGAAGAATTGTCGCTGGGATGACGCAGTGACTGCTGCTTATATACACTCGTAATGATGATTGACAGGACTGAATGTTTAGGCTCCTCCCGAACCTACGTTTGGAACTACATATAATTTAAAGTCTCTGTTACAGTCAACACATGGCTTTTTTGCCTCGGGTAAAGCAAGGAAAATGGCACTTTAACTGGCATTTAGGTGAACAAGGAGACATAAACGATAGCACACATCTCTTCGTGAAGGAGGAAAAACAAAGTTCTTTATGACCTGAGGGATTTCTTGTAAAAAAGATTTAAAAGGAAAGAAAAGATGAGAGTCGCCTGTTTTTGTCTATTTTAAGTTTTAATTTAAATTGTTTGTGATTTTAACATAAATCTTATGTTTAAATGTTTTGCCACTTGCGTGAGCAACATAATATATAAATCTAAAGTATTACTTTATATAAATATAAAGTGTAATGAAATGAATAAAATGTTTAAATCTTGTATATCGGAATGCTGACAAGCCATGTTCAGTAACTTTTGGATTTGAAATAAAAATAAGTAAATGTTGTGTTTGTGATAAACAGCCGCGGATCAGTTGCGCACTGCAAATGTGGCATTTGTGAAAACACAATAGCGCATGCTGCATATGTAGGCTACTGCAAAGGAATGACGGTGGTGCTTCTCCGCTCTCCTCCGCTGGCCTCCCTGCGTTGTCTTTGGTCAATATTAACCAATGTTTTATTCCAACAAAAATAATATCCAAAGCTTAAAACCTAAAGAATTACCTATATGCACATGTCGGAGTATTTAACATGGTGCTATAAATTGACCTGCTACAACTGATGCTGTTGCTATTATGTCGTTATTCTCTTGTAATCACCTCAGGAGTCATGGTCGAGGCTACCGAAAATCGAAAGGTGGATGGTTTTTGTTTTTAATTTAACTACTATTTTTAGTATTTTGTTACAATTATTGATAAAATATGCTATTTCTAATCATTATTTTTATTTCTGGAAATCATCTCGCGACCCCTCCCTCAATGTCTCCAGACCCCCACTTTGGGAACCACTGTTATAGAGGATGATTGCGTGCAGGCGCAACGCGTTTATTTGATTTATGATCTCCTGACAGCTCGCCCTCTAGCGAGGCTAACCCATATAATATATAATAATATATAATAACCCAGCCCTCTCCTCGGACAGCACGCCAAATACGCATACTACTACGCATACTATTTACTATCTGATTATTAAGTGTGAACTCGCGAAATAACCATAGAAACTGACAGTTGCAATCACTTTTTTATTGGTTAAAATGAATGGAGAATATCTTGTGTTTTTCCGTGGCTGCTCGAGCCCTCAGGTTTGGCGCTTATGGTTTCATAAACAAGGCCCAGTTCAGCGCTGGATTTACAGATAATTTGAAACTGAAAGATGGAGTGGTCACAGTGGTAATGATCCCGGTCATGAGTCAGAACCGCAGGTGGTGAGTAAAACTGCTTCAAATGTCTGTTTTGTTGGCAATAGGCGCCTAAGTGCATATAATGTAAACAACACGAACGTAGTGAATTCATAAATTCATTATTCATCATTCACTATACGCTATACGCTATATTCATTATAGTGATTTAGGTAACACTTTACAATACGTGTACACTAATATGCATTAATTCATGCTTAACTAATGCACAGATAATCATGTTTAAATGTATGACTCATAAAGAACTAAACCATTAATTAATGATTACTGCATCAGCAACTAATAAAGTTTCTATATGATTAATAGATTAAGTAATATATGAATTGTTATTAATTAAATGTGTCATAATGTATTAATTCCTTAATAACATATTTTATTAACTAATAGTTTAAGTTAATGTGTTAATTACCACAATGGGTTGAAGCCATGCACTTCAACTTCCAGTTGTCTGCCTTAATTAATCATTAACTAATGATTTGAAAATGTATCATTTTGTTATGACTTTACTTGTTGAGGCACATGACTATTAACTAATTGTTAAGTAAAAAGTAATTAATGGGTTTTGACAGTTGCACATGAAGTGAGTGTAATGACAGAGAATGTGTTTGAAGGATGGGTAAGTTGGGCTGCACACAAATATCAGCACACCAGAATCTGAACTACAGATTGATGTTGCACGGTGTTTAAACTGGATGTGGGCATTATCGAGACATGCTGCAACAGCTGTTTACACTGGATGTGACAGATCATTGCAAGCTAATTTATCCTTAACAGAAGTGACGTTTTGTTGTGTTGTGTTCATTGTGTAGTATCACTATCACTGATTATAAAGGCGTTCTATTCTCTTTGTTCGGTTATGAAATAGCAGTGCCCGGCCACATGTTCTCAGTGTTCCACCTTTGAATTCTAGACCTTAAGCGTAACCAGACACATTCCTGTGTCATGAACAACAAGGTTCTGAATGCAGAGGTTCATCTGGTACAGTGGAATCATGGTTGTAAATAGTTTGAAATTGAAATCCATGGCTTAGTGTAGATGTCAAAACCACAATGACATATTAATTAACAATTAGTGAATAGTCATGTGCCTCAACAAGTAAAGTCATAACATAATGATACATTTGCAAATCATTAGTTAATGATTAGTTAAAGCAGACAACTGGACATGGCTTCAACCCATTGTGGTAATTAACACATTAACTTAAACTATTAGTTAATAAAATATGTTATTTAGGAATTAATACATTATGACACATTTAATTAATAACAATTCATATATCACTTAATCTATTAATCATATAGAAACTTTATTAGTTGCTGATGCAGTAATCATTAATTAATGGTTTAGTTCTTCATGAGTCATACATTAACACATGATTATCTGTGCATTAGTTAAGCATGAATTAATGCATATTAGTGTACACGTATTGTAAAGTGTTACCGTGATTTAAAAGTTATCCAGGGATAATGTGATGGTGTATTGTGTGTGTTTAAATACATTTGTTTAGCTGACCATCGATAGCTTGCAGACAATCGCTACGCAAAAGCTACGCATGCTCGTGACTCTTTAGCTCCGCTCACACGACACGTCTCCAGGCGCTCAGCTGTTTTTGGAAAGACTCTATACAGCGTATGTATCTTTTATAAATATGATAAAACTAAAGACTTTTTAGAGATATGAAGGATGCACTACTACTCTATAGGTACTCAAGATTAACATGAGATTGGCAGAAACTGTGTGTGACCCCCCCCTTTAATGATCATCATTGTGTGTAAGGACCAAGGTTAGAACAAAGCTGTGAGGGCTGAATGTAGGAGAAGGTAGAGAACCCAGGGAATAAACTTAATGTCTCATTTAATTAGTCCAGAAAGTGATTTCATAACAGAAGATCCATATAGATCCATAAAGGTCAATGCAAAAAATGATGAAGTAATTCCAAAAATAATCTCCAAATGTTCCAAGGAGTCAATGCAAATGCAAAAATGATGAAGTAAATCCAAACAGAAACTCCAAATAGTTCCAAGGAGTCAATACAAAAAATTGTGTCTAGAAACTTCAAAGGGCAAAAGATATTTCCCAAAAAGGTAAAATAAAAATATCCCAAAACAAAAGACTGGAGAGATTGGTCTCAACATAAACACTGAGCAAAAAACAGAGGAACAAGGCAACTTCACCCAAAAATAAAAATGTTGTCATCATTTACTCCCCCTCAAGTTGTTCCAAATCTGTATAATTTTCTTTGTTCTGTTGAACAAAAAAGGAAGATATTTTGAAGAAAGTTTGTAACCAGGCCACTTTGGGGCACCATTGACTTCCATAGTAGGAAAAAAAAACTACTATGGAAGTCAATGGTGCACCAAAACTGTTCAGTTTAACACATTCTTCAAAATATCTTCCTCACATTTGTCTTTAAGAAGAGACAAATGTGAGAGAGCCAGTGTATCTAGGAGAAATGTCTGAGCACAGTGTGTGAGAGATATATAAGAATCACAACTAAAGAGCTTAGAAAGAGCAACCTCTGAGCAATAAAATATTCCTATAATGGAGCCTTGAAAGAGACTGCAGCAAGGCAATAAAGAGATGTTCTATGTTTCTTCCGATATTTCTCATGTCTCAGCTGAGTCTATTCTTATTTCTAAAGGAATTTTTGGAGAGACATCTGAAACACTGCTGATACTAAAATGAGGGATATATGAGTATCACCACTAAGTCTCATGCTTTTCTTAGGAAAAGCAACCACTGAGCAATAACTTTTTCCTCTGAAAACCCTTGTGTGGCAGGAGTACAGTACAGACACACCAACACACATGGCAATTGTTTTGTGCTAAATAAAACAATAAAAAAAAGTAATACAATCAATATTTTTTGTCACTTTAAATTTTTCACTTTAATTTATATAGAATAATTTATAAAACTGAGTATTCTTTGTTCTTCAATAATGTTCTTGCATAAATTTAGATTGTGTGGATCTTATTTCAGCAAATTAGCTCATTGTTACATCTATAACCAGCTAGTGTTACAACTAGGTTATAACATTATACATATATATATATATGTATATATATATAGTTAACATTTGAAGTGGATCAAAAAAGTTAATCAAAGTTATCCTGATAACTAAGTTGNGAAAAAGATAGAAAAACTCACTCATACAACGCGTTCCCTTCCACTCACGCACGCTAACTCCGCCCACTCACTCCCAACATCCGCTCAGACAGAGAGAGAGAGAGATTGAGAGTTCACTAATTAAATCACACATTTTTCTGTAATGAATTAATTATTTTCTGTAATTGTGACTTTAAGACACTGCCGAACAAGACGCGGATCTGACGCACATCTCATTTCATCTCACAACTTTTTAGATTAATTTAGGACGTTATTGAACTCATTTAAGACTGCTCTTATGAGGATACTCAACAAAACAGGCATTTTAGCATAATTCTGTGCGTTATTGTTTTTTCAAGTGCGAAAGAGAACTCAATACTGGCACTTATCTTTCTGTGCACACGAGTCGTATTTGTGTCACACAGACAATGGGAACTGAATGGGAACTAGGGCTAGGCCAGTTAAATAGAGAACGTTATTCCACCAATAGAAATCATCACAAGAGAAACACTATAATTCATTCTGTTATCAGCTATGCATGCATGTGTAACGGTGTTTAAAAGTGTTAAATTAATGCATAAATGGGGACAGCGCCATCTGTCTGCTACGTGATGGCATATAGCACGTGAAATAGGGACCGCCCACAGCAGAGATAATGAGACATGCTGTGGGTAAGTCGCACTTTTCAGCAGCCGGAGATTTACTAGTTAAAATGATTAAAAACACATAACTAACCGCTTTATTGCTGATTTATATTGCAATGAACTACTTATACAACTGCTGATATGTGTTTGGCGTCCAATGTGTTGTTTTATGTGGAGTTATTTTAGTTTTATTACGAGGCCTACTCGTAATTATTTTGTGCATTGTTTTTGTTTTATGTAGAAGTCATTTCATTCTCCGTGCTGTTGCCCTTATTTCTACGTGTTCTCCATTGTGCAGGTATGTTGTAAGATGTGTTGTTTTAATGTTTAATGTATTAATTAATAGTTCAAATGGAATTATATAAGTTCGCCACTAGGTGGGGATGTTTACCCTCCCATCCAATTGAATTGAATTGAATTGTTCAGTTTTTCATTTATTTGTGATAAATTCATTGAAAAGTCTATTGAAGTTGTCAAATTGTAAAATTGTTAACACTATACGATCACAATGCATAGAGATTTAATTGATTTAAAAAGATTAAAAAAGAAAGAACTGTTTTAAATAAACAGCAGAGATAATGAGACATGCTGTGGAAGTCATTTCATTCTCCGTGCTGTTGCCCTTATTTCTACGTGTTCTCCATTGTGCAGCTCAGCAGGAAGACCGCCCAGGCAAGACCGTCACATTGGTGCCGTGAAGTTGTGATGCCGCTGTGTTGCTTTGGGTCACTTTTACAAGCAAGTTGTTAAAGATTACTGTGTTGCTGCATTCTGGAAGGATTCATCATCGGTTCGACAGCTCATCATCGGTTCACAGCCTTTCCATAAGGGACTCCTTGCTTTATCCTTTTTTCAATTTAATGGACTTTTCACTCTGATCATTTAATTTTGAGTTTGTTTATTTGTGTATGTACACTTGTAGCACATTTTAATGCCCACAATGAGTGACAGCAATAGATATTTGCCTGACCAATTCACTCCTAGTCCAGTGGGCAGAGGGGTTTTAGGCGTACCAATTCCCTTTTCAATGGACAGCCCCAATACCGGCAATAGTTATGGTAGACCTGGCATTACTAGAAGGGTGTGTACTGCATGCGCAGAGTGTGATGCAGCAGACATGCAGTCAAATGTCAATCATAAGCCTAATGAAGTGATCATGTCAACACCTAATGTTGAACATGGTGAACCTGATATGTTAGGACAAATGAGTTCAATTGTCCATCAGATTGGTCAACAGTTAGCAGACAACATTATATCTCATCTTAGTCCTTACAGCACTGACACCCCAAATAGACAACACCCAGACGATAATAAGGCTACTAGCTCTTCAAGCATGGCAAATTTGTCACAAAACCAAGTAATTCAGCACAGAAAAGTCAAGGAGCCACCTTCATTCAGAGGGGATGGTTCTGACACAATTGAAATTGAAGAATGGGAAGATCTGATGAGGACATTTGTCAAAAAGAACAACATGAGTGCCGATGAACATGTGGAAGAAATCCTTGTACACCTGTGTGGTAAAGCAAAAGATGTAGTCAAATTCTGGATCAGGAACTGTGACTCCTCCACTAATGTCTGCCCAAATTCTGTCTACAGCCTGCTGCGTAAACATTTTAGCTGCAATCACTACTCGCCTGTCCCTCTTGCTAATTTTTACACTACCTTGCCAGAGGAGGATGAAAATCCATATGACTACTGGCTGAGACTCAACAAAGCAGCTGATGTCGCTTCGGAATGCCTGCGAGAGCGAGGTAAAACACTTGACAAGCCCAACGTGGAAATAGTGCACATGTTTATCAGACACTGCCCGAGTAAAGACTTAGCCTTAACCTTCAGGTCCAAACCGATTGACAAGTGGTCAGCACATGAAGTACAGGCTGTACTTAATGACTACCAGTCTGATTTATCTTTCAAAGCCACAAGTACAGTGCATCGCAGCCAAAGTGAAAGAGTTTCAGTCAACAAGATTAATGTTAACACAGTTCCGGTGCCCGCTCCCACGGTGTGCGAACAACAACAAAAAATTACAGATTTCTCTGCTCTTGAAAAGGTCATTGACATGCTTGAGAAAGTCCTGCTGACCAATACTAACCGTCCTCCGTCTAATCCCAAATACCAGCCTTATAACAGACTTCCTAGGATTGAAGGTTTGGATGCTTTGCCGTGTGCTATCTGCAATGATGCTGCTCACTCTGCCTTAACACATTGCCGTGAGCACAGACTGTGTTTTCAGTGTCAGTCTCCAGGTCACTCCAGACGTTTCTGCCCTAGGAGAAGACGACAACCGCCTCAGCCCACACAGGAAAACTAGCAGGTCTGTGCGTAAGGGAGGTTAGTACAGACCAGATTGATAACCCTCCCATCTTTGACACAGAAGATTATGAGTCCGTATATGAGCAGTACAAACCCAGTGTCTCACCTGATAAAACTGCTGTCTTTCAAGGAATACAACGAGTCCCCAGAGCTGATTCATTATTTTACACGACTGTATCTGTAGAAAATGGCCCATCTTTCACTGCATTACTTGACAGTGGTTCAATGGCCTGCACTCTCAGCGAGGCAGCTGAAGCAAGATTGTTGGAGAGCCTTTCTAAGTTGCCAAAGTGTCCTGCCGATGATGTTGTGATCATTGGATGTGGTGGTCATCGAGTCACACCAACAGCAATGTATGATCTGTCTGTCTGTGTTTATGGATGTAAAATGATAATACCAGTGCTGATCGTTCCAGGCCAGACAGATGAGATGATCTTGGGCAGTAACGCCATTAAAAGCCTGCTGACTCTCCTAAAGAATACTGATGACTATTGGAAATTGGTCTCACTACCAAATGGTAATGGAGAAAGTGAGAGATTGGAGTTCATTTCATTACTGTCCATCACACAGAGATGGAGAGGCGATCACGTACCTGAAAAAGTAGGTACTGTTAAGCTCAAGCACAGTGTGACGCTTCAACCGCAGAGTGAACATCTTGTATGGGGCAAGCTTCCTGTCAGCACTGCAATGTCTGTGGGTAGTACGGTGCTTGTGGAACCTACCCAATCCAAATGCGGCCCTAAACAGATCATGGTAGGCCGAGTCATTACACCTTTATGGGGCGATGGTTGGATACCTGTTAAAGTTATAAATCCCACTAACAGTGTGTTGACATTAAGAAGAAATGCAAAGATTGCAGATGTTTCTCCATGCGTTGCTGTGGAAGATCTCCCAGAAAGTGAGTACATTAAGTTTCAAGTACAACACTTTCAACATGAGTATGGTCCCCAGGAATCTGAGGATGAGATGGTGCGAACCTTGAATGACTTGGGATTGAGAGACCTAAACCTGACGGCGTGTGAAGTGTCTTCCTCTTGGAAGATAAAATTACTCCATCTCATCAAGAAATATGAGTCCATATTTTCAAGGAACAAGATGGATTGTGGTGAAGCCAAAGATTTTGTACATCGGATCCGCTTAGTGGATGACAAACCCTTTCGTCTCCCCTATGGTCGTGTACCTCCAGGCCATTATGAGAAACTGAGAGTAGCGTTGGATGTAATGGAAGAGAAGGGCATTATCAGAAAATCAAATAGTGAGTATGCTTCTCCTCTTGTCCTGGTGTGGAAAAAGAATGGTGATCTGAGGATCTGTACAGACTTTCGATGGTTGAACGCCAGAACAGTAAAAGACGCCCATCCTCTACCACACCAGTCAGACGCCTTAGCTGCTCTTGGAGGGAATGCTTTCTTCTCAACTATGGACCTTACCTCAGGTTTCTATAATGTTCCTCTGCACAAAGATGATAGGAAATACACTGCTTTCTCGTCTCCTTTTGGATTACACGAATATAACAGGATGCCGCAGGGCCTCTGCAATAGCCCAGCTACATTCATGCGTATGATGATGTCGATCTTTGGTGACAAGAATTTCACCAGTTTATTGTGCTACCTTGATGATCTCATGGTCTTTGCTCCCGACGAGCAGGTTGCACTTGAAAGGCTGGAGATGGTGTTCTCAAGACTCAAGGCCCACAATCTCAAGCTTTCCCATAAAAAATGCCATTTCTTGAGAAAGTCAGTCAAGTTTCTTGGCCATGTCATTTGTGAAGATGGTGTTAAAACCGACCCTAGGAAAATAAAGGCCATTAAAGATGTTCAAGCGGTTGACTTGATGGACCCTGATGGAATCACTCCATGCCATAGAAAAATCAGATCATTCTTAGGTATGGTACTATACTATCAACATTTTATAGAGAGATGTTCTGCCAAAGCAAAGCCTCTGTTCAATCTTATCTCCAAAACAGACACAAAACGCTCTAGAGGCAGAAGGAGGAAGCTCAACTCGAAAGCTGTGTGCGTCAAACTCTCACCTACAGACTGGACGGACAAATGTCAGAAAGCTTTTGACACTTTGAAAGTGGATCTTCTCTCAAGCGTGACGCTGGCTCACCCAAACTTCGAACGCGACTTCATACTAGCTGTAGATGCCTCATTTGATGGATTGGGTGCTGTTCTTTCCCAGATCCCAGAGGGTGGCACTTTGGCCAGGCCAGTTGCTTTTGCTAGCAAGACGCTATCACATTCTCAGATGAATTACCCAGCTCACAGGCTAGAATTCCTCGCACTTAAGTGGGCGATATGTGACAAGTTCCATTATTGGTTGAAGGGGCGTCATTTTATAGCTTGGACGGATAATAATCCCCTCACATACATACTCACCAAGCCAAGACTAGATGCTTGTGAACAACGCTGGGTTGCTAAGCTAGCTTCCTTCAGCTTTGACCTGAAATATGTGCCCGGTTCTAAGAACATAGTCGCAGACGCGTTGAGCAGGGAACCTTTTGTCCAGTCCAGTGTAAGCCATCGACTCATATCTGAACCTTACCAGTCTTTGCTCAGTCAGGTTGACGGAGTTGTAGATCAAGTTGTCCAAGATTCTTTCCGACTTACCACTAACTGTCAAGTATTGAGTCCTGCTGATGACTCTTCTGGATCGACTGGAGTTGGTGGTCAATGTCAGACAACAGCTGGTGCTTTGAGTTCACAGGATGTTGCTGCTGTATTGGACGCGCATTGCTCTGGTGGTGTAGGTCAGTTCATGGGTGTGGACTCCATTCCACACTTCCTTGATGTGGACCAGCCTGCCACACTTAATGTGAGCACACTTTCAACTGCACAAGAACAGGACACCGCTGTGAGTAGAGCACTCTTTTATGTTCAGAGACGTCGACGTCCTGACAAGCGTGAACGTGCTAGTGAGCCTCGTACTGTCCTAAAGCTTCTCAAGCATTGGAATAAACTTACCATCAGAGACGGCATGCTTTTCAAAGTCAAAAGAGACAATCATTCATTGTTCCAGATACTCTGAAACAACAAGTGCTTCATGGTCTGCATGATGCAGCTGGTCATCAAGGGCGCTCCAGGACTCTTTCATTGGCCAGACAACGGTTCTTTTGGATAGGCATGGAACTTGACACAGCAAATTATGTAAGGAACTGCTTGCAATGTATTGTCGGAAAGACTCCTGAACCGAAAGATTGTGCTCCTCTTGAGAACATACGTACCTCTGAGCCGATGGAACTCATCTGTATCGATTTCTGGACAGCAGAGCGGGGTGACAAGAGTGTGGATGTTCTGGTAGCGACAGACCATTTCACAAAATTAGCCTACGCTTTTCCCTGCAAGAACCAGTCTGCAAAACAGGTTGCTCATCATCTATGGAATGGTCTCTTCTGTGTTTACGGATTCCCTCGGCGAGTGCATTCGGATCAAGGTCCAAGCTTTGAGAACAAATTAATGAAGGAGTTGTTGAATATGTCAGGTGTCAAGAAATCGCACACCACTCCTTATCACCCGATGGGAAACGGGATCACAGAACTCTTTAACAGAACATTAGGGAATATGATAAGAGCCTTACCTCCCGAGTCCAAAGCCAAGTGGCCACAGTCTTTGCAGATGCTGACATTCTGTTATAACTGCACTGTTCACGAGACCACAGGCTTTGCGCCTTTCTATCTGATGTTCGGGAGAGTTCCACGTATTCCAGTCGATGTGATGTTTCAACATGTTCTCAAGGATGATACTGTTGTTAAATATTCAGATTTCATATCCAGGCTCAAATGTGATCTCGGCGAAGCTGCGAAAATTGCACAGAAGCACAGTTCTACTGAGCAAGCTCGGCATTCAAGGATCTACAATCGTAAAGTGAAAGGATCTCCTTTGACCGTTGGTGATAGAGTTCTTCTGGCGAACCGTGGTGAGCGTGGCAAACGGAAGATTGCAGACAAGTGGGAGTCGAGCCTTTACGAAGTGATGTCAGTGAGATCACCCATTAATGTCTATCGGATAAGAGACACTGAAACAGGCAGAGAAAAGACTGTGCACAGGAATCTCTTACTCCCTGTTAACTTTCTGTACAAAGATGGAGTCGATTTACCATCCAAGTCCCATTCAAGTGATTTGTCTACAGACTTGCCTGATCATCCCGAGAGTGATAAGAGAACAGCTCACTGGGTTATGCAATCTGATCAGCACAGCTGCCCTGATAATGAAAGTGATTCAGTTGTTTTGTCTGAAATTCAGTGTTCTTTGGATGTGCACAATTCCAATTCAAAAGCAGACTCTGATATCCATAGTAGCTCTGTATGCACCGAACAGGGAAGTGACGTCCCGCAATTGTTGGATGAAGGACTACCTCCTGACGATGAGTTAGATCAGAGTTCCTCTCAGCGCTCCTTGACCCTGCCAGTTTTTCCACTTTCACACGTAGTCAATAACCCTGTTCCGGATACAGTTGACCCTGTAATTTGCAAGCAACCAAAACACATTCATACAGACACAATTAGTACTAGGGCTGGTAGGACCATTAAACCTCCACAAAGATTGATCTGTGAGATGCATAGTCAGTTTGTGCATGATTCATCACCTTCAGTGATTTCTCTTTTTGATGTGGTGAAAAACCTTTTTCATGGGTAACTTATAAGTTGGCTCTTGACATTTTGAGTTGAGATAGTCTTTTAAGAAGTAATTTCTATCCTTGAATTGTGTATGTAAAGAGAGGTGTTTAGGGCATCTCTTTAAGTCTATGTTAAGTCTGGATTTTGGTACCGGTCCATACTTGCATACCTCCTATGGAGGAATTTTGTAATTGACGTTAATGCTGAAATGTGTCAAGGACATTCACACTGTCATCTATCAGTTTCTTTTTTTTTCTCTCTCTCTCCCTTTTTCAAGTTCTTGTGTTAAGTTTCTACTGAATAGCCGTCTCCCCAGTTTAGCATAATTTAAGGGGGGTGCATGTAACGGTGTGTAAAAGTGTTAAATTAATGCATAAATGGGGTCAGCGCCATCTGTCTGCTACGTGATGGCATATAGCACGTGAAATATGGACCGCCCACAGCAGAGATAATGAGACATGCTGTGGGTAAGTCGCACTTTTCAGCAGCCGGAGATTTACTAGTTAAAATGATTAAAAACACATAACTAACCGCTTTATTGCTGATTTATATTGCAATGAACTACTTATACAACTGCTGATATGTGTTTGGCGTCCAATGTGTTGTTTTATGTGGAGTTATTTTAGTTTTATTACGAGGCCTACTCGTAATTATTTTGTGCATTGTTTTTGTTTTATGTAGAAGTCATTTCATTCTCCGTGCTGTTGCCCTTATTTCTACGTGTTCTCCATTGTGCAGGTATGTTGTAAGATGTGTTGTTTTAATGTTTAATGTATTAATTAATAGTTCAAATGGAATTATATAAGTTCGCCACTAGGTGGGGATGTTTACCCTCCCATCCAATTGAATTGAATTGAATTGTTCAGTTTTTCATTTATTTGTGATAAATTCATTGAAAAGTCTATTGAAGTTGTCAAATTGTAAAATTGTTAACACTATACGATCACAATGCATAGAGATTTAATTGATTTAAAAAGATTAAAAAAGAAAGAACTGTTTTAAATAAACAGCAGAGATAATGAGACATGCTGTGGAAGTCATTTCATTCTCTGTGCTGTTGCCCTTATTTCTACGTGTTCTCCATTGTGCAGCTCAGCAGGAAGACCGCCCAGGCAAGACCGTCACACATGCTTGCCACGTCTATTAAACATGACTTGGAAATAATAAACAACCTAAAACTCACCATCACTCTTAGGGCCCTGCTTTCTCACCAGTAACTTTCTAGACTCCATCTCCAATTCGTCCAACAGCACACAGCAGTTTCTGTGTCTATACAAGTTCTCTAGTCCTGAGAGCACAATGGCTAAATATTAAGCCAGTGCTATCAGTGACATCCCCACTCGGGTTGTACAGAAATAAAGAGTCTAAAGGGCGGGGACCCCAAGCATACTACCTCTTATCTCGAGAGATATAAACAGGAGGCTTATTGTGGGTGCTGCCCATCATTGTTCGTTTTACCAAATTTTGGGAGAGATGGACAAGATTGTTACCAACATGTAAAACAAGTTTTGTGGCTTTAAAACCATGCCATTTTTGCATACACAGTCAAAACAAAGACTGTGGTCAACCTAAAGCCATCCCATAAGCCTCTTAGATTCCTCTTAACCGTTTTGAGAATTAGGGAAGTTGTTGATTGCATTTTTTATACGCGTTCCTGATGCAAAATATGTTCCAAAACTGTCACAAAATATCTTCATTTGCCTACATTCCAACAAAGAATCTTTCCGCTTCATTGAGAAGGCAATCCCAGAATGCATTTCATTTTGAGAAAAAGTCCATCCATGATTACTATGGAACCACATGGGTAGCAATATTCAATTTGAAATGTAAAATGCAAAATGGCAATGCAATATGTAAAATGGCAATGTATTTCTGTACATAAATTTACATTTTCCATACCAAATGTGCAACGTTTGGAGTAAAATGATAATTCAAATTCAATAATAATAATTTACATTTGCTATTTCCTACAGTAGTTTTAACACATAATTTAAACATGTTTTTAATGTTTCATAAGTTGCAAATTTTAAATGAAAATGTATTACAGATATTATTAGATATGTTCAAGCAAGAATTGTAGCAAAATGATCATTAAAATGTTTTTGTTTTTTTCTTAATTGCATTTACACACAGTTAAGACACTACAGCTAGCATTCTCATTAAATATCACGTGATCAATGTAGCAAAATTCAGTGTGGATTTGAAAAGGCATTTCGAGCCTGCATCCCCAGCCCGCCCTGTCAATCGTTGCATCAAGGCAGGTGTTGGAAATATGGTGGCTGCAAAGCTATTAAGAGTGATACATTTATTGGTAGATGGAGCAAGAACAGAGAAATGTGAATGTTCCTGAAAATTATGTGCGTCCGTCAGTGATAAAACCAGTATGTAATTAGAACCATAGATATTTATGGTTATATATGGTATATATTATGGTCGCAGAGAACGCTCCTGGAGCTGGCCGGTGCACCTCATCGTGAGCGTGGCAATTTAAAAAAAAAAAATGTGTGGGTTTTTTTTCATATTGTAACACTTGTGGTGTTCCCAGTCAAAAAATTGCTTAGAAATCTCTCATTATGCTACATTATCACTAAATATTGGATTCAATCTTTTTTCAGTTGGGTCAGGTTTTATATATAGGTGAGGACCCTATTGTATTTGATCGGCCAATTCTTCTTCTTCTTCTAAATGAATTGCATTTTTGAGGGCCTTAACATGCTAGAAAACTCATGAAACGTTGCACACACATCAGAAGTGATGAAAATTTACATCTGATATGGGTTTCAGCATTAGGTGTGGCTCAATAGCGGCACCTACAAAATTTCAATTAAGCGCCCTTCGCGCTACATTTCATGGACAAGTATGAAATTTGGTAGACAAATGTAACAGCCCAATACCTACAAAAAAGTCTCTGGGTGCAAATCTGAAAACCCAGCAGGAAGTGAGATATTTTGTTAAATGTTAAATAGAGAAGATCTTGAGTTTTCGCTGAAGGTGTCTGTGGTGGCCTGACAAAATTCAATGTTTTCCCATGAAACAGGAAGTTGTTGTAACTCGGGCATACAATGTCCGATCTGCCCCAAACTTCACATGTTTGATAAGAGTCCTGGCCTCAAGACATATCCATGGGAATATTCAGTTACAGTCATAGCGCCTCCTGCTGGCAACAGGAAATGCCATTCTTTTCACTGTAATTCACTCCCAGAAATACATTTGTATATACCATGAAGTTCCAAACATGCTAGAAACATGTTAAATCATGCAACACTTGGCTAAAGCTGGGTGTACACTGTGCAATTTATAATAGTTCTTTACGATTGTTGCTTGTCAGACTGTATGAACATGATCCTCATGTCACACTGTGGGATCTCAGCTGTTCTACATGTCAGACTGTACGACAGTCAAGGCGTGTTAAAAACAGGCGCGCTTAAACTTGCCTGGAGTTTTACTTCAACCCACACACATTCGTGGACAGTGAGCTGCATTACACACAGGACTGAAATGGTGGCTAAAAAAGAAATCTCTAGCGTTAATTTTAATCAAAAAACGAAGACAATTTGACGTTTGTCGTAGGAGAAGTCACACTGCAGGACTGTGCGCCAAATCTTCTGACACTGCCAGAATTTCGTCGGAGGTAAAATTTGATCGCAACTATCATTAATCGGCTGTCGATGAACATGTCAAACTAGCGATCAAAGACTACAGATTTTTGCCTAGGTTATAGGAATCTTTAAGGATTTAAGGACGACCAAATCGTGGCCAAAATCGCACAGTGTGCACCCACCTTTTGTACTAAAGTATGTGATTAACGCCACGAAACAGGAAGTTATTGTAACTCAGGCATACAATGTCCGAGTTTCTCCAAACTTTGTTTGATAATAGTCCTGGCCTAAAGACATCTACATGGCAATATTCAGTTATAATGAAAGCGCCACCTGTTAGCAGCAGGAAGTGTGGCACGTCGAAATGACTTTGCCATATTTCTCCTGTATTTACTCACTTACATTTACATTTATGCATTTGGCAGACGCTTTTATCCAAAGCGACTTGCATTACATTATACTATACATTTGTATCTGAGTATGTGCAATCCCTGGGATCGAACCCATGACCTTTGGCATTGCTAGTGCCATGCTCTAACCACTGAGCTACAGGAAAGCCACTTAAATGCATGTCACCCACTATTCACTATTTTCCTAAGGCCACCAGGTGGCGGTGGCCTCGGGTTCAAGGGCCCTTTCATCACTGCTTGCAGCTTTAATTCTTTTTGGAATTGATCGATCCTAGGCCTTATTTATCTGAGCTTATGTACCTCAGTTTTTGAGTGAAAAAAAGCGTTATTTGTGGATAATTTTGTCAATTTTACAAAAAGTGTTAAAAAAAACTGGACAGTTTATCACACTAGTGTGCTTTAATGTTTAAGCAGGAAATTTGTTTTGAAATGGTTTTATTTTGGTTTTTATTTATTACAAAATGGCACAAAGTCACACTTGTACACCTGGTCAAAAATGACCGGCCAACAAAAGCTCGTATAAATAAGGCCTTTGATCGAGCAGTTCTAAAAATAAATACAAAACCTGCCCTAATTGAAAGAAAACAAGCTGACAAAAATATTTATCCAATATTTGGTGATAAAGAAGCATAACGAGATAATTATAAGCAATTTTTTGCAGGCTTGTCATTTTTGACCGGGAACACGAGTGTTATAGGGAATGAAAATTTTATTTAACACTCAGGGGTCGGCCGTCGCACCGTCAATACCACCTTGGTTTTTTTCTTACCAGTGCGAAAGAGACTCAAAATACTCCATCAATTTTGGACATAAAATTGGACATAAAAAGAGTTATACACCATTCTAATCTGTGAAATGTCTTCTTTTATTTGTGTACATTCAGATTAAAAACAAAATGTTCTGCTTTTCGAATGTTTAGACAGAATTTCTTTGGCCTGGTTTGGACAGATTATGTAGGGTTTACTGTAAAATACCCTATATAGTGCCACATCAATGAAGCTTTTGTTCGCAATGAATGATCAAAATTCAGCTTAGCATCACAGAAATAAATTATATTTTAAAGTATATTCAAATAGAAAACCATTATTTTAAATTGTAATAATATTTCACAGTATTGCTGTTTTTTCTGTGTTTTTGATCAAATAAATGCAGGCTTGATGAGGATGAGACTTCTTTCAAAAACATTAAAAATAGTAATGTGTCAAATCTTTTGAAAATCTCTTGTACTGTAATTTAAAATATAATAGGCCAATACAATTTTTTTTTCACATGATATGAAATAATACGTGCATGCATGAGATCACAAAAATCATGTTTTCTGTTAAGAGTGGACATTAAATTAACGTTTATACAATAGCTGATATGATCCTGTTATCAGCATGCTCACAGAGTTTTTTTTTTTCTTTTATCTCAAAGATTTGAGAATCATAGTGACCAGATATTGGCCCACATTGGACTGCATGCATATGATACTGAGATCACTGACTTCTTTTTTCTTTTTTCTTTTTTTCTCCAAACACCAAACACCAAATGCCAGGTATGTGATGTTCACATGTCAAGTCAAGTCAAGTCACCTTTATTTATATAGCACCTTTTACAATGCAGATTGTGTCAAAGCAGCTTTACATTGATAACTGGTACATAATTTTGGCTGCACAGCAGCTCTTAAAGAATAGTGTTAATGCAGGCAGATCAGAAGCACTGTTGATTAAATGTCAAGAATACTGTTGAATATCAAATGTCAAGTCAAATGTCAAGTGTCCCCAACTAAGCAAGCCAAAGGCGACAGCGGCAAGGAACCCAAACTCCATCAGGTGACATCAGGTGGCAAACAGGTGGCAAACAAGTGGCAAATAGGTGTTAAAATGGAGAAAAAAAAACCTTGGGAGAAACCAGGCTTAGTCGGGGGGCCAGTTCTCCTCTGGCGAACAGTGCTTTGTTACGAATCAGGTTGCTATCATAAGTCTGATAGGATCGCACCAATCAAAGTGTTTATTTCAGTTCCATCCAGTTGAGGATCGTATTCATCACGCCGGTATGGACGGTTTGTTGAGGAACTGTGCTACTGGCTGTCGTGTCGATGAGGCCTTCACGATGGATGATCTAGTTGACTCGATCTCTGCTGATACTTCAGGGCTGCGTTGTGGTCATGTCCAGTTGAGGATCGTATTCATCACGCCGGTATGGACGGTTTGTTGAGGAACTGTGCTACTGGCTGTCGTGTCGATGAGGCCTTCACAATGGATGATCTAGTTGACTCGATCTCTGCTGATACTTCAGGGCTGCGTTGTGGTCATGTCCAGTTGAGGATCGTATTCATCACGCCGGTATGGACGGTTTGTTGAGGAACTGTGCTACTGGCTGTCGTGTCGATGAGGCCTTCACAATGGATGATCTAGTCGACTCGATCTCTGCTGATACTTCAGGGCTGCGTTGTGGTCGTGTCATGGCTCCGGTCCTTGGTCTCAGCTGAATACGGCCCGGATCCGGTTGACTACGGTAAACCTCGGGATAAACAGAAAGACTAATATTAGCGTAGATGCCATTCTTTTTCAGATGTAACGAGTACATCTGGTGTTATAGAAAGTGTTCCTGGTTCCGGCTGACCTATTTTATGCAGCCTAATAATCCTTTAACGGATTTGAAAATATAAATTGATAAAGAGATACGTTTTTAGTCTAGATTTAAACTGACAGAGTGTGTCTGCATTCCGAACAATGCTAGGAAGATTGTTCCAGAGTTTAGGTGCCAAATAGGAGAAGGATCTACCGCCTGCGGTTGATTTTGATATTCTAGGTATTATCAGCTGGCCTGAATTCTGAGATCGCAATAAACGTGAAGGACTATAATGCATTAAGAGCTCGCTTAGGTACTGGGGAGCTAAACCATTTAGTGCTTTGTAAGTAATTAGCAAGATTTTAAAATCTATACGATGTTTAACAGGAAGCCAATGCAGTGATGACAGAACTGGGCTAATATGGTCATACTTCCTAGTTCTAGTAAGAACTCTAGCTGCTGCATTTTGTACTAGCTGTAGTTTATTTATCAAGCGGGAGGAACAACCACCTAGTAGAGCGTTACAGTAATCTAGCCTTGAGGTCATGAACGCATGAACTAGCTGTTTTGCATTTTTCATTGAGAGCATATGTCGTAGTTTAGATATATTTTTAAGATGGAAGAATGCGGTTTTACAGATGCTAGTAACATGGCCTTCAAATGAAAGATTGGTATCAAAGAGCACACCCAGGTTGCTAACTGACGACGAAGACTTAACAGAGCAGCCATCAAGTGTTAGACAGTATTCTAGGTTATTGCGTGAAGAAGTTTTCGGTCCAAAAATTTGAATCTCTGTTTTTTCTGAATTTAGTAGTAGGAAATTACTGGTCATCCAGTTTTTTATATCAGCTATACATTCTGTTAATTTAGCGAATTGGTAAGTTTCGTCAGGGCGCGAAGAGATATAGAGCTGAGTATCATCAGCGTAACAATGAAAACTAACGCCATGCTTCCTAATGATATCTCCCAAGGGTAGCATGTACAGAGTGAAAAGCAACGGTCCTAGTACTGAGCCTTGCGGTACTCCATATTTAACTTGTGATTGATATGACATCTCATCGTTTACTACTACAAACTGATAACGGTCAGATAAGTATGATTTGAACCATGCCAATGCAATTCCACTAATGGCAACATAGTTTTCGAGTCTATTTAGAAGAATATTGTGATCAATAGTGTCAAATGCAGCACTAAGATCCAGGAACACTAATAGAGAGATACAACCACGATCTGATGATAAGAGCAAATCATTAGTAACTCTAATGAGAGCAGTCTCAGTACTATGGTACGGTCTAAATCCTGACTGGAAATCCTCACAGATACTATTTCTTTCTAAAAAGGAACATAGTTGTGATGAAACTGCCTTTTCTAGTATTTTTGACAGAAAAGTGAGATTTGAAATCGGCCTGTAATTGACTAATTCTCTAGGATCAAGTTGTGGTTTTTTAATAAGAGGTTTAATAACAGCCAGCTTAAAAGTTTTTGGTACGTATCCTAGTGATAAAGATGAATTAACAATATTAAGAAGAGGATCTATGACCTCTGGAAGCATCTCTTTCAATAGCTTAGTCGGTATAGGGTCTAACATACATGTGGATGATTTTGATGATTTAACAAGTTTAGACAATTCTTCCTCTCCTAAAGCAGTAAATGAATTGAATTTTTCTTCAGGGACACTACAATGCACTGTCTGACACAATACTGTAGTAGACGGTTGCATGGTTATAATTTTTTCTCTAATATTATCAATCTTGCAAGTAAAGAAGTTCATAAAGTCATTACTGCTGTGCTCTTTGGAAACATCAGAAGTTGAAGCTTTATTTCTTGTTAATTTAGCCACTGTATCAAATAAATACCTAGGGTTGTGTTTATTTTCTTCTAAAAGTTTTGAAAAATAGGCAGATCTAGCAGTTTTTAAGGCCTTTCTGTACTCAATCATTCTCTCTCTGTCATGATCACCAGTGAGAGTGCCCTATCAGCCACTAGAGGGCACTCCATCCCGGACTCTCATCTCCACCTGTTACATGGACTACAATTCCCATACACACTCACCGGACTCATTATCCACTGTCATTACACCCAGCTGTATTGTATCATGTCATTAGTGTCTGTCTATTTATAGTGAGCTGTTTCTGTCTTTGGTTGTGGTTCGTTGTTTAAATGTCATGCGTCTTCTTATTCCCCGGTTGTCTGTTTTAGTTTTCTTTGGGTTATTTTGTATCTGTTTCTTTTGGACTGATTTCATGGACTTTGACCCTTGCCTGCTCTGTGGATTACGTTTTTGGATTACCCTCTATTAAATCTCTGCTGCACTTGGATCTACCTCTTGTCTGTGTGCATTCCGTGACACTCTCTCCACGAAATGCGAAATACTTCTAGTTTTGTTTTCTTCCAGCTGCGCTCCTTTTTTCTAGCTGCTGTTTTTAGGGCCCGAGTGTGCTCATTGTACCATGGCGTTGGATTAATTTCCTTAATCTTTTTTAAATGCAAAGGAGCAACTGAGTCTAATGTGCTGGAAAAGACAGAGGCAATAGTTTCTGTTGCAACATCGAGGTCTTCTAAGCTGTCTGGTATGCTAAGGCGATGAAACTGATCAGGAAGATTATTTATAAAGCGATCTTTAGTGGTAGAAGTGATGGTTCTACCATATTTATGGCAGGGAGGCAGTTTAGCCGCTTTAACTAAATGTAGTATACACGAGACTAGATAATGATCTGAGATGTCGTCACTCTGCTGCAGAATTTCAACGGCATCAATATCGATTCCATGTGACAATATTAGATCTAAAGTATGATTACGACAATGAGTGGGTCCTGACACGTGTTGTCTAACACCAATAGAGTTTAGAATGTCTGTAAATGCCAATCCCAATGAGTCTTTTTTATTATCTACATGGATATTAAAATCACCAACAACAAGGACTTTATCTGAGCTAGTACTAATTCTGATAGAAAATCGGCAATTTCTTTGATAAAGTCTGTATGGTGTCCTGGTGGCCTGTATACAGTAGCCAGCACAAATGTCAACTTACATAATGTTACGTAAAGCACCATTACTTCGAAGGAATTATATTTGAAAGACTTCTGGTTGATACTGTAAATATTACTATAAATTACAGCTACAGCTCCCCCTTTGCCTTTCTGTCGAGGATTGTGTCTATAATCATAACCTTGAGGGCTAGACTCATTTAAAGTAATGTAATCGTCCGGTTTTAGCCAGGTTTCTGTCAAACACAGCACATCTAGATTATTGTCTGTGATAATATCGTTCACAAAAAGTGCTTTTGAAGAAAGTGATCTAATATTTAACAACCCAAGCTTTATCATTTGTTTATCATTATTATCTCTATTTTTTATTTGTTGAACATCAATTAAATTTTTACCATTAAATGGGTTTGGAAGTTTTTTGTTTTTACTAATTCGGAGTACAGACACAGTCTCTATGTGATAATATCTAGGTGCGAGAGTTTCTATGTGTTGGGAATTATCTGACTTCTGTAACGTGAGGCAGCTAGCAGACGGTCGGTATAGCCAGTCTGTCTGCTTCCTGTCCTGGGCCCCAGTTTGTCATGTTTTAGTTCTAAGACTATGTGCCATATTACTAGAGAGAAGAGCAGCACCATCCCGAGAGGGATGAATACCATCTCTTTTCAACAGGTCAGGTCTGCCCCAAAAACTTTTCCAATTGTCTATGAAACCTATATTATTCTGCGGACACCACTTAGACAACCAGCCATTGATTGATGATAATCTGCTAACTATCTCATCACTCCTACGAACAGGAAGGGGACCAGAGCAAATTACTTCTCCTGACATTGTACTTGCGAGTTCACACACCTCTTTAATATTAATTTTAGTGATCTCCGACTGGCGAAGTCGAACATCATTTGTGCCGACGTGAATAATAATTTTAGAGTATTTACGATTAGCATTAGCCAGCACTTTTAAATTTGCTTTGATGTCAGGTGCTCTGGCTCCCGGCAAACATGTGACATGTCTTTGAACAGAATTTATTTCCTGGTATAACTGTGTACTCAAAATGTGTCTATAGCCCTATTCGGACGGGACTAGTTTTCCAGACGATGTTTGAGTAACAATTCTTATCAACCTACGTCTGTGATTTTATGTACGGATTCGGACGGAACTAACATCTCCGTGTTTATTACCAAGGTAGGAGTGTCTGTGTTTTACATGTGGGCATTTCAGAAGATCACGTGTTCATTTATCATCATGATTTAATAGAACTGGGTTCTTATAATAAACCCACTGGAATAAAAAGTTTTAACTTATATAATTTACACGTTATGTAATTAAGTGCAGAAATGAAAGTACTCTTACCTGAAACTGATATTACAGTAGCCAGTCTTAACAGTTTACGTGATTTGGCTCTTCTTGTTGATTTATTTTTTTTATTTCTTCGCAGTGTACCAAACACATCTACATCCATTATCGGTGCGCAAAAAGCAGAAACTTGAATACCGGCGCGATAGCGAGAGATTGTACGGTAGTTCACATTGACCAAAACACACAAGAAAAAGCGTTTTGGAAAAAACATTTTCGGAAATCACAGACATTCGCATTCGGACGGGATTAGATTTCTCTGAGGACCGCCGAGTTTGACGAAAAACAGTAGGTAATTTGCTCTGGAATTTTTACAGAGGTCGTGTGAGAAAAAGACAGACATGGCAGATTCGGACGGGATTAAAATCTCAAAGTACGTCTGTGAAACAGAAATTTCTCTAACGTCCCCCTGTGAAACTAGTCCCGTCCGAATAGGGCTTTTGACTCTCATTTATATAGTTAACAATATTCTAAATAAACTGCAAACAAAAAATTATATATTTCTTTTGTCATTGTATTCTTTCTTAGTTCACTTAATCACATTCCTGACTGAATGGCTCATTATGCAGCTCATTATGGGCAGGGTCTTAATCTCCTCAGGTGTGATTCACAGCATTATTCATGAAGATTCACGCTTCCTCGCATATGGCCATTGTAAACAAAAAGTGTCTAAGAAATTTAAAATCAATACATTGTTTTATGTGTCCGAGTAGGCAGAATGATTTTAACATAACTTTGAAGCAAAAACTCTAGACTAGAATATACAATTTCCAAAAGTCTTGTGAGAAAATGTTTAGTATGTGTTTTGAGGCCTTATTTCAGTGACTTTTTTTTTTTTTCAAAAACCATGCATATACGTAATTCTCTCAAAAATACAAACATGTACATACTTGTTGCTCACATATTTTAGTAGCCTAGTTTGTGCTGAATACAGTGTAATGAGACTTTTGTCATTAATATACAGTGGGTATGGAAAGTATTCAGACCCCCTTAAATTTTTCACTCTTTGGTATATTGCAGCCATTTGCTAAAATCATTTAAGTTCATTTTTTTTCCTCATTAATGTACACACAGCACCCCATATTGACAGAAAAACATGGAATTGTTGACATTTTTGCAGATTGATTAAAAAAGAAAAACTGAAATATCACATGGTCCTAAGTATTCAGACCTTTTGCTGTGACACTCATATATTTAACTCAGGTGCTGTCCATTTCTTCTGATCATCCTTGAGATGGTTCTACACCTTCATTTAAGTCCAGCTGTGTTTGATTATACTGATTGGACTTGATTAGGAAAGCCACACACCTGTCTATATAAGACCTTACAGCTCACAGTGCATGTCAGAGCAAATGAGAATCATGAGGTCAAAGGAACTGCCTGAAGAGCTCAGAGACAGAATTGTGGCAAGGCACAGATCTGGCCAAGGTTACAAAAAAAATTCTGCTGCACTTAAGGTTTCTAAGAGCACAGTGGCCTCCATAATCCTTAAATGGAAGACGTTTGGGACGACCAGAACCCTTCCTAGAGCTGGCCGTCCGGCCAAACTGAGCTATCGGGGGAGAAGAGCCTTGGTGAGAGAGATAAAGAAGAACCCAAAGATCACTGTGGCTGAGCTCCAGAGATGCAGTCGGGAGATATGAGAAAGTTGTAGAAAGTCAACCATCACTGCAGCCCTCCTCCAGTCGGGGCTTTATGGCAGAGCGGCCCGACGGAAACCTCTCCTTAGTGCAAGACACATGAAAGCCCGCATGGAGTTTGCTAAAAAACACCTGAAAGACTCCTAGATGGTGAGAAATAAGATTCTCTGGTCTGATGAGACCAAGATAGAACTTTTTGGCCTTAATTCTAAGCGGTATGTGTGGAGAAAACCAGGCACTGCTCATCACCTGTCCAATACAGTCCCAACAGTGAAGCATGGTGGTGGCAGCATCATGCTGTGGGGGTGTTTTTCAGCTGCAGGGACAGGACGACTGGTTGCAATCGAGGGAAAGATGATCCCCAAGTACAGGGATATCCTGGACGAAAACCTTCTCCAGAGTGCTCAGGACCTCAGACTGGGCCAAAGGTTTACCTTCCAACAAGACAATGACCCTAAGCACACAGCTAAAATAACGAAGGAGTGGCTTCACAACAACTCTGTGACTGTTCTTGAATGGCCCAGCCAGAGCCCTGACTTAAACCCAATTGAGCATCTCTGGAGAGACCTAAAAATGGCTGTCCACCAATGTTTACCATCCAACCTGACAGAACTGGAGAGGATCTGCAAGGAGGAATGGCAGAGGATCCCCAAATCCAGATGTGAAAAACTTGTTGCATCTTTCCCAAAAAGACTCATGGCTGTATTAGATCAAAAGGGTGCTTCTACTAAATACTGAGCAAAGGGTCTGAATACTTAGGACCATGTGATATTTCAGTTTTTCTTTTTTAATAAATCTGCAAAAATGTCAACAATTCTGTGTTTTTCTGTCAATATGGGGTGCTGTGTGTACATTAATGAGGAAAAAAATTTACTTAAATGATTTTAGCAAATGGCTGCAATATAACAAAGAGTGAAAAATTTAAGGGGGTCTAAATACTTTCCGTACCCACTGTATTTATAAGAATATGAAAAAAGCACAAATGTTGCGATCACAAAGGATCACTACAAATAAGGAGAAGACGAGTACATTCATCTTGCGAAGTATGAGCTTTATTTTACATTCATTCTTAAAATGAACCAGATTTTTGCCATGTATGGAACAAAGAGCTTAAAAACAGCCACCAAATCCAGAGCCCAATCCATCAACAGGAACGATCCGCTTTTATAGGAAGCAATGAACACCATGAAGCCAGTGCTCCCAATCGCTCGCAAACAGCCCAACACCTGCAAACAATATGGACAACACACACACACACAACATGGAACGGCCAACAGGGGCGTCACACCCTCCCCCATAAAATAAACTTGAAAGTTCCTTCAAAGTTTACCCCAAAATTACAATGCGTCCATGTATAGCAATGTCAACGTGACACAGTATCTGAATACATCTCCTAAACTGCAGCACCATCACTACTCGACGAACTGGGTTCTAAGAAGAAAAAACAAAAACAAAATAACAGACTCAACAATATATCACATACTCTTAAGACACAGGAGCACGGGACAATGTGTCCGCCAAAACATTTTCAGTTCCTTTTATATGGGGGATTTCCAAATTATAAGGTTGTAAGAATAATGACCAGTGCACCCATCTTTGATTAGGGTTCTGAAGGGTTGTCAAAAACGTAAGGGGGTTATGATCACAATAAATCACAATGGACGTACCACCCCCTCCCACGCAAACGTCAAAATGCTGAAGCGCCCAAACCAGTGCCAATGCTTCATTTTCAATAACTGAATAATTCAGCTGATATGACAAGAATTTTCTTGAAAAGAAACATACCGGATGCTTAACTCCCTCATCGTCATCCTGTAAAAGAACAGCTCCAGCTCCAGCCCCTACCTTACTAGCATCTACATGCATTTTGAACGGTCTATCCCACTGAGGAGCCGCAAGCACTGGAGCACTAGTAAGCAGCGCTTTAACACTCTCAAAAGCATTTTGACAGGTTGAACTCCAAACAAATGTACACAATGCTTTCAATAGATCAGTCAATGGGGAAAAAATTTCTGAAAAATTCCTGCAAAAACTCAGATAGTACCCCACTGTAACGGTTGTAGCGGTCCGTACAGTTATTAATCAATTTATGGGTGGAATATGAATATAAAACTTCATGAATTATTATTATGCACATACCGACCCAAGGGGGAATTAACGATATATGGTGAATTAATTACAACGAATTGTAATCAATTTTATATATGATTAGTTCTTGTTTAATAATTATTTAGGAAACTATGTTTGTCCAGCAAATTAGTTCTTCCTAGAATATTATAAATGGAATTATTCTGTGGCCACACGAATAAATTCCTATTACAGCATCAAAGCATAAAGCGATCGAAACGTTAAAGTGACTTGGTCTTCGGTTGAAAGAACAAAACAGAACAATTCTGACAGATATAATGCATTTAATATGTAAACGAATACTACAAAGGTTATACGGTTAACTAGGCACAAAAAGGATATACATATACAAAACGAAAGTAAAGGCAGAAGAGAGAGAGAGAGTGATCAGAACAGTGGCAATTTACAAACAGATAAAACCTCTGAGAGCCAACAAAGAAAGCAGTTAAAACGAATCTTAACAGGTTACTTGCATGAGTTTGGTCAGCTCGAGTGCTGGAGTTCGCAGAGTTTCAGTGCGCGAGCTTGGCGGGTTCTTCAAACGTGGTTTTAAACTGAGAAGTGATATTGCCGGAAAATAACGAAGAGAGTTGGACTCCGTGATGGAGCGTCGAGAGCTTGACGACAGGAAAACTTGCGTCCTGACGACAGGTAAAACTTGTTCTGCCAAAGGGGCGCGTGTCATTGTGTTTTAACGACAACAGACCAGCCCGCCTCCTGAGAATCGTTTGCCAATAGTAGCGTTGCCATTTTGGCGGGGAAAGACTCTTTGTCCTGTCTCGAGGTTAATCTAGATAAGTTACGAGCTTATCAAATCGGTGGATAATTTCCTCATGGGACCGTTAAAATAGAAACATGCATCTTACCACAATGAAATATACATGGGTGAATAAAGGAGAGCAAGGATGTTATAGAGAGTCCAAACTCGACATATAAGGGAAGCATATCAAAGGAGTTATAGTTTTAAGTCAAAAGTAATCGTTAGAAATGATACCAGCACCATTACTGTCATTCAAGCTAAGTCTAAACACTAAGAAAACATGCATACACTTAGACATACTACTCATATGACTATGCCAAATTTGTATCTGAGTATATAAAGTCCTTATGCGTGTGTGTGTGTGTGTGTGGGTGTGTGTGTGTCTCTGTGTGTGCGCGTGTTTGATATTGAAATGCCGTGTTGCCACATGGCCCGTGGTAAAGTGATCCGAGACAATCGTGATTGTTTGCAGTCGCACTGGAGGTGTTCGGGGATCTATCACACAGTCATAAAGATGTCCGGGAGATCTGTACGTGTCCGCCAGATCGGCGCCAAGTTCTGATTTGTAATTCAAAGTTCAGTGGGTTGAAGCGTAATCACAGTTTATGGTGCGCCCGCTAAATTCTGATCGTTTGCAGATGCTACACCACCATCCATAGGAAACGCATCAACTCCCGCTTTGTACAGGGTGGAAGATACTTAATGACTGCCTCAATTTTTGCACCAGACTCTTTTCCGCTACCATGTATAGAGGACTGCGTGGATCGGGTGGGCACAGCAAAATATCTTAGCAAATTTGACTTGTTGAAAGGATATTGGCAGGTCCCGTTGACCGAGCGTGCTCGTGAAATTGCCGCTTTTATTACTCCAGATGGTGTATATTCATATAACATTATGAGCTTCGGACTGCGAAACGCACTGGTTTAGTGATTGCTTTCAATTTTCTATAATTTGTACAGAATCTAAATGTCCCATCCTTTTTTTTTTACCAACAGACAAGGAGATTAAAGATTATTATCAAGCAGATACTTAACCTCTGACTCCAGTTGTTTTCTTTTTTCCCACGGTACCCTATAAAAGTGCTGACGTATCGGAGGGAAATCACCCACACTATGTTGTACTATGTGCATCTGGGAAGGAACATCGGAAAACAAAGACGAATATTCCTGAATTAACTTAGCCAATTCCAAGATGATCAAAAAGTGTTGGCAAATTCTTCAAAGTTTCTGAATTACTTAACCGAGGACACATCACACAGTCTTCAGGTTCGACGGCTTCCTCATAATCTATCAAAGGCAACTCATTCCTTGATGAGGCATGATCTACGGATAAAGCAACAGATTCTGTTTTATTAGGCAATGCCCCTTCCTCCCGCACATAATAAGGTTTAAGCAAATTCACATGACATAATTGGGTTTTAAGTCTTCTCTCTGGCGTACCAATGACATAATTTTCATCAGATTCCCGTCTTATGACGACATAAGGACTGGCAAACTTAGCTTTAAATGGCGATGAAACAACGGGTAACAAAGCCAGCACCTGGTCGCCGACACAAAAAGAACGGTATTCCGTTCTACGATCATACAAACGTTTCATTTTTGACTGTGCCCATTTCAGATTTACCTTTGCCAATTTAACAGCTTCAAAAAGTTGTCTTTTAAAACCATCCACATATTCAGTCAATTTTTCGGTGGTTCAGTAGGTACCCAGCCCTCTTGCAGAACAGCCAATGGCCCATGAACGGTACGCCCGAAAACAAGTTCATTTTGGCTAAACCCAGTACTCTCCTGAGTCACTTCTCTCGCCGCCAACATAAGCCAAGGTAAGCCCTCCCAGTCTCAAACCAATTCCGTACAATAAGCACGTAATAAGGACTTCAGTGACTGATGAAAGCGTTCTGAGGCACCCTGACTTTGAGGATGATATGCAGTGGATATATTATGCTTTATATTTAGCTGACGCAAAACCTCCTCAAACATGCCAGAAGTGAAATTAGTACCCTGATCTGATTGTATAATTTTAGGTATTCCAAAAAACCGACATGAATTGAGACAACGCTTTAATCACAGACTTTGTCGTGATTGACCGTAACGCAAAGGCAGCCGGATATTGTGTAACTTGACACATAATGGTCAGCAAATATTCATTGCCAGATTTAGAATGGGGCAAGGGTCTAACACAATCTACAATTAGATGGTTAAATGGTTCAGACACAGCAGGAATCGGCCGCAAAGGAATCAGCTTTGGATTTTGATTAGGCTTACCTGACATCTGGCATGTATGACACGTTCGAATATATTTAGATACATCGCGTTTTAATCGAGGCCAAAAAAAATTACGCATAACACGATCATAAGTCTTTTTCACTCCAAAATGCCCCGATAAGTCATCATGAGCGAGTTTCAACACTATCGAATGAAACGCCGTTGGAATTACTACTTGTACAACTAACTCCTTCAGGAAAGCTTTAGTCTGAGGTGTCCATTTTCTTATCAGAATCCCATCACGAACAAAATACCCCTGTGCGACAATGTCATCGGACATTACCTGTGAAAACATCCTGTAGCTCAGTGGTTAGAGCATGGCACTAGCAATGCCAAGGTCATGGGTTCGATCCCAGGGATTGCACATACTCAGATACAAATGTATAGTATAATGCAATGTAAGTCGCTTTGGATAAAAGTGTCTGCCAAATGCATAAATGTAAATGTAAATGTAAATTTAGGGTGGAATCTGGGTGGATCCTTTTGTTCTTTGATCAACTCACCCTGAGACACCGAAAGAAGAGTATGTGGCCACGAGATACCTCCATCCACCAAAAACGGTTCTGCACATTCTGTAGTTTCAGCTGCTCAACTGGCAGCACGCGTGACCACACATGCTGAAAAAACATCAGATAAACTCATCAATATCCCCGGAGGAAACAGGTTTAGATGTAACAATCAAAGGTGATGACACATCACTCCAAACCCGCTCCCCGGCCAGATTGTTCCCCAGAATCACAGATATTCCTTCCACTGGAAGAGCTGGTCTCACACCCAATTCGACTTCACCTTGAATTAAATGAGAATACAGAACAACCTTATGTAAAGGTACAGAGATTTTAGTCAGACCTATTCCGCAAATCAACAGAGAATCACCAGTAAAGGTTTCGTTTGAGAAAGGCAATACCGATCCTAAAATAAAAGCAGAGGCGCCAGTTTCTCGCAAAATTTTCACCGGTACTTTCTCACCCTGCGGAAGAGATACAAAACCATTAGAAACAAAAGGTGAAAAACCAGAATTTGCACAGATGGTCTTGTCAGTTTCTCCAACATCTGGCATAAAGCAAGAAGGCTCCAAACCACCGGTCATGGGAACTGCGGTAGCCAATGCCGTAGGGTTGGACAAATAGCGGTTGCGATCTTTTGCTTTAAGTACCGGGCAATCTTTTTTCCAGTGACCATGACCGAGACAATAGTTACACATTAGAGACATATCACTTTTACCTGCAAATTTCATATTTATGTAATGTGGGGTGATTGACATATTTGCAGACTGAATCGCCGGTACTACATTCTTACCTGTGTGTTCATTTTCCAATCAACCAACATCAAAACAGGATTTATGAATTAACTCATACTCATCAGCCAAAACTGCTGCTTCGGCCACATTAGACACCTTACGTTTTGCAATATAAATAGCCGTTTGACTTGGCAGCATATTCTTAAACTGCTCTAAAACGAGTAAATTGACCAGATCCTCGAATGATTCAACAGCCGAAGCAGTACACCAACGCGTAAAACACAATACTAACTCACGCACCAATTCTACGTGTATTTGAGTAGAACGTTTCCTTAGCCCACGAAACTTATGGCGATATGCCTCTGGAACCATTCCATATGCCTTAAGAACCGCACTTTTAAACTTCTTATAATTTTTACTATCAGCCCCACTCAAAGCAGAATAAATTCTTTGCGCCTTACCGGTTAGGACACATTGCAGCATTAAGGTGCGTTCAGTTTCAGGCCATTTTTGTTTATTTTTGTTTTTGTTTCATTTTAGTTTTGTTTGCAACCCGTTCAGTATCCACGTCTTCCTCATTGAATAAAGGCATCAATCGCAAATTTGCCGCTACATTAAAGTTAAAAGAAAGTGTAAGGATCTTTAGCGATATTACAAGTATTTAATCAATTCATGGGTGAAATATATGAATA